>WOXC01010960.1:0-62622 GCA_011680675.1 Gymnobelideus leadbeateri | reverse complement strand
ATAGAAAAAAGATTAGCAGAGACTGAGTCGGAGAGGCATTCCAGGAAGGGGGGAAAGAAGGAGAAAAAGGCATTGAGCCAAATTAGACTTGTAAAATACCTTGATGGATCTGACCTCAGCAGATACTTCCACTCAACAAATCAATACTGTGAAAATATAGACAGGGACCTCAGTAAAATATGGCCCTGTAAAGTTTGGAATTTGAGGTGGGAAGTGTTGGCTCAGAGGAGACCATCTCACACTATCTCATGTATAAACATCCCATTCCTCACACGTAGCACTCCATTTCTCATTTTTGTGTCTTTGCACTGATCGTTCTCCATATCTGGCATCAAAATGTAGCTCAAGTCTCCATGATACTTTCCATGGCTTCTTTCCACCCAACTGCTAGTACCATCATTCCATAA
Organism: Gymnobelideus leadbeateri; assembly: GCA_011680675.1. NCBI lineage: Eukaryota > Metazoa > Chordata > Mammalia > Diprotodontia > Petauridae > Gymnobelideus > Gymnobelideus leadbeateri. The sequence continues at coordinate 62,215 of WOXC01010960.1, read as the reverse complement.
TTACCTCGTGAGTATTTTGTATTTTTCTATAGATGCAGTTTTTGCTTTCCCCTAAAGGACATAATATATCATTGAGCATAGGGATAGTTGCATTCCTTGTAGTTGCCACAACTGAAATGAAGATAAACTGAAGCACAAGTTCTGAGCACATTCAATTTATTGGTAGGGTAGTAATTACCAATAAAATGAGTCTCTCAGCTCCACAGCCAGCCAAAAGACCAGGCTTATTAGCCAATCTGTAGTTTGGGGGAGTACAAGAGATCAAAGAACAGGAAGGGTCACAGAAGGAATACAATATGATTGACTACGAAGTCTGAAGTATCATAGATGATGGAAAACAATAGGATTGGCCAGGAGTTTGGAAATCAGGGCTGGCAACAACCCCCTCTTCCATCTTGTTGCTGGGAAAGCTCATCAGTGGTGTCCACCTAGTTAGTGTCACAGCAATACCAGATCAAACTTTCTTGAAGGACAGCCAGTGTCGCAGAGATAACAGGCCAGACTCCAAATTTGCCCTTCAAGGAGAAGAGATTTCTTCTAATTGTACAAGGGTAGCTAGTGTTACAGAGATAACAATGTTCTTTCCATTAAAGTGATTTATAGGGAAACAACTTTTAAACTTAACTTAGAGAAGAAAATTGAGATTCTGGACTCGCAAACTTCTGCACTTAGCATAGAGACAATGAAACATGGCTCAGGCAGTTACAGAATAGAATCAAATACAGAATTAAATCTAAAATGCTAAATCAGTATTTGATTTTCTCATAGTTTTATGCCCAGCACCTAGTACAATGCCTGACACTTTATAGGTGCTTAGTTGATAAACACGGCCTCACAGCAACTTGGTGGTACAACATTTAGAGTAATGGACATATAGTCAGAAAGACCTGAGTTCAAATCCTTTCTCAGAAACTTTAATTTTGTGACCCTGGACAAGTCAGTGAAACTCTCTGAGCCTCAATTGTCTCATTTTTAAAATGAAATTAATAATAGCACTTCCCTTTCAGAGCTATCATGAAGACTAAATGAGAGAATATACGTAAAGCAATTTGTACACCCTAAAGCCCTACAGAAATACTCACTATTATCATTAGTCACTATTATCATTATAATTTCCTGACATAAGCTCTGAGAATGGTATTTCAGCAAAGCTTCAATATATGAAATTCTATATTACTCATTTGGTAGAATATAGACCATTGAGTGATAAAGTTTGTCTTTTTTACATGCATGCCATTATAGAACCTTGGATAATGAAGAAACCACAGTGATCATAGAATCATGGGACCACATATTCAGAGCTGGAGAAGCAATGTTAATCATATAAGTATAATTCCCATTATTTTAAAGATGAAAAAAGCTAATTTCCAGGCTGGTTTTAGTGACTTATTCAAGGCCATCCAGTTTGTAAGTAGTAAAAACAGGATTGGAACCCAGGTCCTCGAACTTCAAATCCAGCATTTCCCCAACTGTACCATGCTGCCCCCTATAGCCATATTTTGCTGGTGATCAAAGGGGAATTCACTGAGGTGAAGTGTCTTATCCAAAGCTGTCTGGCTAGAAGGTCACAAAAATGTGATCCATACCTATCAATTTACAGATAAGGACACTAAGGCAAGATAAACTGGGTCACAATGAATTAGTGGCAGAATTCAGACTGGAACATATTTCCTGAGTCTCAGTGCTCATACTGTGTCTATTCAGTAAATATTTACTCTTTCAGTTGCTGACAAGAAAGTCTATATACACCAAAATATTTATAGTAAATACTTTTGCAATAGTAAAGAACTGTAAAAAAAAAATAAATGTTTATTCATTGGGGAATGGCTAAATAAATTGTGATTTATGTGTGTGTGTGATGGCATATTATTGTGCTGTAAGAAACAATGAATACAATGACTACAAAGAAGCATGGAAAGATTGACATGATCTAATTCAGGGTGAAGTGAGCAGAGCTAAGAAAACAATGCTTAATGATTACAAAAATGTAAAAAAGAAAGAACTGTCATAAAAAAAATCTAAAGTGCGTTTGCAAAATTTCAAAGAACAATCACAACCCCAACAAAGACATATGAGAAGACACCTCTCCTTACTGCTTTGCCAATGTGGGAGGTATGTATAAATATACATATATATGTATGTATACAGACACACAAATGTATAAACACATGTACATGCACATACACACATAGACATATATACATGTACACATACCTATATGTGCACATACGTATATCTTCGGATTTTTTTATATAGTGATTGGTTTTGCTGATTTTTATCTGCCTCTTTTTCTTTAAAAATATTCTTTGTTTAGTGGGGTAGTACACTGGGAGTAGGAGAGGAAGCATACTGGAAAAAATTTAAGAAACAATAAAGCAAAAGATATCAGTGAACTTCTTGCAAAATATTTACTCCTCCCTAAGTCAACGGGAACAGATTACTAAGAGACAACAGATTTTGCCTCAAAATAATTTTCAAAAACTGCAGTATCAATGAATTGTTACTAATATCAAGGATGGGTCTGTTATTTTTTTATGAAATCTAACCAAAAGTGAAACAAACTCTCTTGGGAGGCAATGAATTCTCTCTTATAACTAATTTCAAGTAGAGTCTGGATGGTCAGTTGGCAGAGGATTCCTGCCTCATGTATGGATAAGACTAAATGACCTCTGAAGTTTTTTTTCCAGCCCTTTGAGCAGATGATTCTATGGATACATTTACCTTACAGGACATCTGTAAATTCCACTAAAGTGTGGTTCTCTCATTGTGTGACAATACAATTGGGCAATTATGAGAAATAGGATAATTTTAAAGTGCATAAGTAACTTCAACTACTGAATTAACCATGAATTTCCCTAATTTTGCAGAGCAAAAGTACTAATGTGTGACTCTTTTTCCTCTTCCATTACCACTGATCCATTTCTGAACCATGAAACTGTTACTGTTCAAAATTACTTTTTGCTAAAACAGAAATTTTCTATTGCCACACGATATATTATGGCATGAGGTTACTTAATATGCAAATTGCTAATATAATTTAATATTATCTTCCCTCCTGTTGCTCTTTAATTTGGCCCTGAGCAGCTGAGGATTGAGGTTTTAATCAAAGAGCATTGAGGAGGTAATTTATAAGCTCAAACAAGGGTTTTTTTCCCAATCATTTTATCCACTGTTTATAACCCATCAATTGTGAAATTGTCATGGAAATAGATTGCCTTATTACCCCACCTGTGGTTATGTCCTGGTTTGTTTTTGGATGCTACAGCTGTGGGGGAACATATTAAAACTTAAAACACAGCCCAAGTCTCACATTCTTTCTACTTATTTCCATGAACCCACAATGACCATGATGATTGACTAAACTGATAAATAGAGATTTCTGGGTTGTTGTAACATGCAGATGTATCCATCATGGGGTGGCTAGGTGAGTGAGTAATAGCGCCGGCCCCGGAGTCGGGATGACCCAGAATCGGTTCCAGCCTCAGTACTTAGCACCCACACGTAAACAACTAGCTGTGTAACCTTGAGCAAGTTACTTAACCCCAACTGCTTTTACTTTTAATTTTTTTAAAAAAAGAAGTATCCATCATTTGAACATCAGTAGTATTGAGAACTCAGCTAAGTAAACCCAGTTGCCTGTCCAGAGCATGGTTAGACAATGTAGGAGTCATAGGTACCATTCAAAATTGGGTTACATATAATCAAAGCAAGCAGCTAGCACAGGAATATTGTTTTAGTCAGGCATAAAATTAGGGTCAGGCAATTTTTATCAGAGATTGAGCATCAAGCTAGAAGGTTAGGGTTCAATATAGGCAAAAACTGTTTTAGTAGGATGAAGAGTCAGGTGTACTAAGAACTACAGAAAGACAAAGTCAAGTACCAAGAACAGCTCCTTGGGACCTAAGGTGCTAAATTCAGACTGAGCTCATCTTGCTCAGACAGAGCCCCAGGCTTACTCAATTGTCTCTACCCTCTGTCTTGGAATCAGAGGTAATACAGATGGAAGGGACTTAGAGTTCATCTAGTTAACACTATCATTTTACAGGGGACAAGGCCGAGGTTCAGGCTGAGTTGGACAAGGTCACACAGATACATATCAGAGGCAGATTTTGAACCCATTCCTCTGACTCCAGAGTAAGTGTTCCTTTTGCTCTAACATGACTCTTCTTACATCTAGCAGAAATTATTTGGCTGTCATAGGGAAATTATGCATTTTACCAGGCTTATGTCCTTCCGGATCTAGAGAGTCACAGCATATAAGTCTCTAGAGGGCAGAGACTATATATTATTTTGTCTTTGTTATCTCCAGCATTTGGCAGAGTGACTGGCATATGCTAAATACTTAATAAATCCTTACTGAATTGACTTCTCCTAATCCCTAAAGCCTATGGCCTCCTCAACACAAGACAGAACCACATTTTCTGCTCTGACTTGAGTCGCTCTGGGGATGACAGTGTCCCATAGAGTTTATTTGGCAGCTTGACAAAGAGACCTTATCTTCTTTTTTGGTCCCTCTCTGGGAGCTCTTTGTTTACTGATCCAGAATAAAGAAGCTGTGTGGGGCTAGGCTTGTTAACTGATATGTATTGATCAGTAGGTTTGAAATTTGCAATCATAATGGTTACACTTGACATCAGTCTGCCACCCTGTGGGTAACTACAGCCTAAGCTGGCAGATTTGTGCAGTTTGACATAAGGTCAAAATGACTGGATTAAAAATGAAAAGTCAATTGTCTGGGTGGTTTGCCCGTGTGACAGACACATTAATGGATATTTGGACATTTCCATATGATAACTAGATTTTCTTTCATTCAGATAGTTGGTATAATTTAATCAATCAACAGAGTATTGAAAATACCTATGCAAGCTAGGAATACAGGGTACTCTTTATAATATCAGTCACTGTCCATATATATTTTAAAATAATTTATTTTCCTTTTATAACAGGCTATATTTGCAATGTTTTATATCAAAATAGATTCTAAATTCTACCAAGCTAATTGTATGTGGGCTAGGTTTCATCAAAGATGAATATGACCCTTCCCTTTACAGCACAGGGAGAAGAGCTGATTATGGTGGGATGAAAGTATGGCCCTCAGGACATATCTACTCCTGTAATGGCACACTCAATTCTAGTGGCTTCATCTCAACTGGAACCAGAGATGAAACCTCTTTTCAGGTGATAAATGACTTCTGTGTGAGGCTAGAACTTAAAAAAACCTATCTGGGACTTTAAGAGAAGAAATATCCAAGAGCTATAAAGTCATGAACTACAAATAAGACTGAGGTTAGCACAATAATAGTCACCCACTCTTGAAATATTCAAAGATAAGCACACTGCATCTGAAATAAGCAGCAGAAATTTAAAAAGTCTCTAAGTCTCTCAGTATTTCATCCAAACTAAATTTTGAATGCAATTAAAACAACCTAAAAACCATTAGCTATCTCATAGCTCAGCTGTCTATGATAAAGAAATACTGAAATGTTCCAGCAATTGAGGTCGATAAAAATAGCTAGCAAAGGTAGGTGTGGAATCAATGAAACCAAACCCCTAAACCACACAGGAGAAGTGATTTCTGACCTTGCATTGATAGAGTTCAAATATAATCTTACTAAAATGATTCTAATAGCATCCACAGTGAAGGAAATCGAAATAGCCAGCTTTCCATATTATTTTTCACTACCAAATCATGAATTAACAATTAAGAATGTCAAACCCCAATGCTTTCCTACACGGTGAAATAGAGACCTCTAGTGGCATTTTATCTGCTTACAACAACCAAATGAAAATTCTTCCCTGCATGAAACCATGCCTACTAAAACCATTTCTAGTGTCAGTCCAGAATAAATCTTTCTTCACTATTATTTCCCTGACTATGAGTTTCTTTCATTGCCTCCTCTTTAAAATTCATGATGTGATAAAACTGTTTATTAGAATAAATAAAAATAATTCATTTTAAAACATCTCAAATAGGATGACATTGCATTAACTTCCTCCCTAAATGCCTACCATATTCCAAATGCTGCAAAATCTTTTATGACTGAACAAATGAGACTAGGAAGGTCAACAACAATGGAAGTATTTTAATACCTGTGGATAATAATTTAATTTCTTTCCCAAGTGCTTCTTTTAAAAATGCCAATGAAATGAAGTACATCAACCTACTCACAACCATTTCCTACTAGAATTATTAAATTCATATAACTCTGTGCTATAAAGGACATAGATGATCATTTCTCTCATATTGTTTACTGAGTGTGTATATATATGGACATATACATATATATGGTATGATGGAGACATAAAGCCCTCTTTCACCCTATAGAAATCCCTGTTATACAAGGGAAAAGCAAACAGTTCTAATATAATGTTGCCTTCATACAATCTCACCAGCCCAAGATACCATGAATATTCTGACCATGAATAAGAAAACCTCCAACCAAGGTAAATATAAGGAAAGTTCATTTTTCCTCATGGCACATTTCAGATATATTTCAAATGCAAAATATTTTTCTTCCTAAAAATCTCTTTGGGTTTATAAATTCAATCTCTAATTGAACACACTAGAGATACCCCAAATCAATCACTTTCCATACATGCAAACCAAGCTTTATATTCATAATCTAAACCAAGTACTTAGATCTCCTCAGGAAAATTCTCTTGTGGCTTCAAAGCTCTGAGCATTGCTTGTGCATATCAAAGCAAAAAGAAAAAAGACCTCAATGACTCACAGGCGTGCTGCCATCTGAAAAGGTGTTCATGCTGATAGAGCTGCTCATCTTATCAGAGGAAACAGAAGGAGGAGATGGACTCCGCTTCTCCAGGTGATCCTGGTGGGACAGATCCTGACGGTGGAGATATTCCCGCCATGCTCTCTGGATGCTGGAACCAGAAGCGAAACAGAGAGTTATGGGCTGGCCACAGAGCAATACTTCAGAAAACCATCAAAGCTCATAGAGCATTGGCTTCTATGCCATGAGCTGCCTTAATATTTTGATTTATTTGATGATTGATCAAATAAACTTAATCTATCCCAAGTTACCAGTTAAGGGTCAAACTCATTAATGGGTATAAATAAGGTTTGTTTTTATAACTTTCATGCATCATCCTCATAATTTATATAGAATCTTAAAGTTTGAGAAGTTTCATGTGTCATTTCATTTGCTCTTTCTAACAACCCTATGAGGTAGATATTGCTCTTATCTATGTTTTATAGATATGGAAACTGAGGTTAAAAGAGGTAAAATGATTGGTCAATGGTTACCTGCCTAGCATCTGGGGAAGGCTTTGATGTTAGGTCTTCCTGACTTCTTATCTACTATGCCTACTAGCTGCCTATTATTGTACATAAGACTCTATGTTTAGGGGAAAATCATATTATAGATGTGAAAAATCCATTCTTTAAAATGAAGAATTTCACTTATCACATGCGGTTTTGTTTTGAATATGCATTTTATGTTTTGATGCACATGTGGCTCTCTTAGAGGTTAATGCGTTCCCCTCATTGGAAGTCTTCAGGTAAATGTTGGATGTTCATTTGCAAGGCAAATTTCCAGGAGATTCTTGTTAAAAACAGGTGGGTGTGAATATATAATACTGATGTTCCTTCCAACTCTGGATTTCTGAGATTCTGTGATTCTCATCTGACCTACTAGACTCTAAGTTTCATAAGGATACAGACAGGGTCTTATTCATTTTTAAATTAACCTGAGGACTCAGTGCAATGCCTCAAACAAAGTAAGTGCTCAAAGTAGTGTTGAATGAATGGGGAAAAGATGATAGTTCAATGTATGTATAGATAGTTAGATCCACCCATGCTGTATAATTGCTAACTACGGCAAACTGCTTTCACTGTTTTGATTCGTTGGGTGGGTCAATTCAATCTCTTTCAATCATCTAGAAGACAAAAAGATTACTTTACAAATTACTATTTGAGTGGATGGAAATATTTTAATGATATTTAGTAAGGTTATATTTTATGTGAACTTATCCAACCATTCTGGAGAGCAATCTGGAATTGTGCCCAAAGGATTATAAATAATTTCATTCCCTTTGACCCAGCCATACCACTTCTAGGGTTATATCCCAAAGAGATCATAGAAGTGGGAGGAAGACTCATATGTACAAAAATATTTATAGCAGGTCTTTTCATGATTGCAAAGAATTGGAAACTAAAGGGGTGCCCATCAATTGGGGAATGGCTAAACAAGTTGTGGTATATGAATGTAATGGAATATTATTGTGCTATAAGAAATGATGAGGTGATGGATTTCACAATTACCTGGAGAGACTTATACAAACTGATGCTGAGTGAGAAGAGTAGAATCAGAAGAAATTTGTATACAATCACAGACATACCATATCTGTGATGACCAACTATGACAGACTGGACTCTTTTCAGCAATGCAGTGATATAAGTCAATCCTGAAAGACTCAAGAAAGTGAGAAAAGCGCCATCCAGAGATATAACTAGAAAGAACTAAGTCTGAATCCTGATGGAAGCAAACTAAATGATCTTTTTTGTTGTTGTTTGGTTTTATTTCTTCCTTACCATCTTTCATCCCACCTAGTACAATATGCCTTTGTAATTGGAATAATGTCTAATATGAATGCATTTGCAGATCTTATACTGGACTATATGCTGTCGTGGGGGGGAGGGAAATAAAGGAAATTTGAAAATCAAGGAACTATGGAATTGAATATTGTTAACTGAAACTAAACTAATAAATAAATTTTAAAAAAAGAATAGACAAAGCTCAACTACAGTTGTCTTTCAGCTTCAGTTTTGCCTTTGTCACAGAGTTATTTAATCTACTCCTTTGGGGGTTTTCTAGACCCAAAAAAAGATTATATTTTATTTTTCAGTGAAAATGTATATAAACTCCTATGAAATGATAACTTTCAGTAATGATTAGTCACACTGGGAATAATACCAAACTAAACATGCTTAGGGGGTGTTTACAGAGTGGATGCTTATGATGTGGTTGCTGAGCTGCTTGGAAAGATGAAACACCCCCCATGTTTCCAAATATCTGTGAATCTTTCCCAATGCCCTCCATTTAATATAAACATTTTTCCCTTTGAGACATTATATAAAAATCAGATTTTATATCTTACTCATGGGAAGAAGCATAATAGAGAACAGAAGGTACATTGGCCTTGGAATTTAGGACATTGAAGTAAAATTCTGCCTCTTCTTTCCCACCTAGGTGAGTTTGGACAATTCATTTAACCTTTCTGAGCTAAACTGGTGTAGTTGACCTTTGAGCTCTAAAACAAGGATCCTTTGATAACATACTTATAATTACCTCTGTACCGTATTTCCTTATTAGACTGTAAACTTCATAAATTTTAGAGGTACCTAAAACAGTGTGTCATATATAGCAACCAATAAATGTTGGTTAAATTGACTATAATCAGCATGGTATAATGGAAGGACCATGGAACCAGGGATTGGAAGACCAATGTGGTGGCTCCACTGCCTTATAAATCTGTGACTTGGGAAAATTGCTTTCTCTTCATGCTCCTCAATGGGAGAATGGCTGAACAAGTTTTGGCATGTGATTATAATGGGATATTACTGCACTATAAAAAATGATGAGTAGGCAGATTTCAGAAAACCCTGGAAAGATTTAAATGAACTGATACAAAGCAAGAAGAACTAGGAGAATATTGCACATAGAAATAGCAATATGGTACAATGATCAACTGTGAATGGCTTAAATATTCTCTGAAATACAATGATCTGAGACAATTCCTAAGGACTAATGATAAAAAATGCTATCTCCCTCCAGAGAAAGAACTGACAGAGTCTGAATGCAGATCAAACATATTATTTTTTGCTTCCTATGTTTTTTCATGGATTCTTTTTTCCTTTGGGTCTGTGTCTTCTTTTATAGCATGACTAATAAGTTTTGCATGATTGAACGTCTGTAATCTATAGCAAATTGCTTATTACCTCAGGGAGGGGGAAATAAAGGAGGAAGAGAAAAAAGCTGGAACTCAATTTTTTTTACATGAATGTTAAAAAATTTCTTTACATATAACTGGGGAAAATAAATATTTAAGAAAAGAAAATTGCTTTCCTTCACTGGGATTTAGTTCACTCGTTTGTAAAAATGAGATGGTTGTAGGAGAACAATTTAGGCATTAAGGTTCAGCCTGTGCAAAGTCATGAAAGCAAGAAATAAAATATTCTGTATAAGTAAGAGAAAGTGCGACAGGTTGTCTGGAATGTAAATTGTTTGAAGGAGGATTAAGGTGAAACAAATGTGGAAGAAAGATTGGAAGGGTTCTGCATGCCAAAAAAAGGAAAATTTTGTGTTTTATCCCAGAAGAAATAGGGAGTTACTGAAAATAGTTGAGCAGGAGATATGGTCAAGCCATTGTTTTATGAATGTCAATTGGCAGTTGTGTGGAGGATAGATGAGCCTGGCATGTAGTAGTGCTTAATAAATATTTATTGATTGATTAGATTGCAGAGAAAGTTATGGCCTAAGTGGAGTACAGACAACATTAACAGAGATTTCTAGGAAGAATTTGGCATGGGGGGTGGCTAGGTGGCATGGTGGCACAATGAATAGAGAACCAGCCCTGGAGTCAGGAAGACCTGAGTTGAAAGTTCTGATACTGAACACTTTCTAGCCATGTGACTTTGGGCAAGTCACTTAACCCCAATCTCCCTGCCCTGCCCTCCCCCCTAAAAAAAACAATAAATTGGAGATCTTTACAAAAATAAGTCTGTAATCAAAGAAATGAATTTAAACGTCAATTAATTAAGTAAAATACATTGTTTGTGCTGACATGGGTAAACAAACTTGAAGATCAAGTTTATAGAAAAGGATGACAAAAAGGGAAACAGGAACAAAAACTTTTTATAGTTCCTGAACTTCCAAAGTGTCATAGAAGACTGGAACGTGATTGTGAGTCATGGACATTTCAAACTCAGCCCTTGACCTCACTCAGCTCCCTTAAGTTCTAGTTTGTTTCCGCTTCAATGAGCAGAAGCTGTTAGACACAAGTTATAACCTGAACTGTCACTAGTGAAATGAGGAGATTTAACTGGATGACCACTGGGATCCTTTTCTAGCTCTGAACTGATCATCCTACATGATAGAGGAAACTCTTACACTGAGCAGGAGGTTGGACTTCTCACTGGGAGTGCTAAGGTTCCTTCCAAATCAGGCGCCCATTGGTCTGTTCTGTATTTTCTGTGAAATTAAGTGGAAGCTTCTATGTCTATTACAGAACACAAAGTAGTCTTTGTTCTGTAATAGTAGTAGTCTTTGTCTGTAATCTATAGCAAATTGCTTATTACCTCAGGGAGGGGGAAATAAAGGAGGAAGAGAAAAAAGTTGGAACTCAATTTTTTTTACATGAATGTTAAAAAATGGAAAAAATATGAGTGTTCCTCAAAGTAAAGTTCCCTTTTCACCTCTCCACCCCCCTCACTATTATAAAGACAATAGCTGTGGCCTAGAATAATGGGAAGAGTGCTTTCTGTGACAGAGCAAAATGCTGCTGCTGATGATTATAGCTAGCATTTATAGAGGGTCTACTATGTGCCAGGCACCATGCTAAATGCTTTATAAATATTATCTCATTTGATCTTCACAACAAGTCTGAGATACAAGTATTATTATAATCCTTTTTTCACACTTGAGGATGCTGAGGCAGACAGGGTTAAGTGACTTGCCCAAGGTCACACATCTAATATGTCTTTGAGGCTAGATTTGAATTCAGGTCTTCCTGATTCTAGGTCCAGCACTCTATCCATTGCATCACTTTGTACATACTTACCTAACCTCCTGTCCTTCAGGCTCCTCCCTAAGATTTATTTGCTGAGTCACAGATGGGATATCCTCAGCCTTGTAAGGGAGGGTTCTCACACTAGGACTTCTTTATCTTTAACAGAGCCCTTTTATATACTCATATATACCATACATGGAGCTTCATATTATAAAGGGAGTTTTGAATAACAGAATTTCAGAGTTGGAAGAGTGCTCAATGGCCACCTTGTCCAACACATACACAAAAGGTATCTTCACTATTTCAAGAAGATTTACATTTGATGATGGAAAATTTAGCCAAAAATAGCTAGAAAACAAAATTCTAGATATCAGACTTCAGGCCTTTTAGTTGGAAGGCAGAGGAAGAACACATTTAATATCTAGGAACCAGGTTAAAGGGAGATCTAATTGTGGCCGTGTCCAGAGCCAACAATGGACCAGTTCAATCAAAACAAGTAAAAATAATGAAGATCACAATAATGATGACAGCAATGAAAGATGATACTTCTGTAGCACTTCAGTATGGACAGAGCATGAACTATCCCATCTGACCCTCACAACAACCTATGGCAGTATGGAACATTCCCAGTTTATCCAGGGGTAGTGTAGCAGCAACCACACTGGCATCTTCAGGATGGCTGCTTGCACAGGTCCTTAGATCTTCATTACTAGGAAAGACAGCTGTTTAAGGGGTCAACAATCTTTTAAAATTATATTCACTAGTTCAGGGGAAAAGTCAGCACCCTGAACTTCAGAGAAAATACAGAGAAAATGCAATCAGAGAAATAAAGACCAACAGACAGGGCTCTGACTGCCTGAATCAACTATACACTTTACAGGAGAGAGCCTTTACATCTGAGCAGTCAGGGGGCTCTGAATACAGGGCCACTCAGAATATCAACCAGGGAATCACAAGATCCTTCTCCTAAGAGATCCCCCAAAGCAAAATACCAACTCTGAGTATATAACACTTCTCAGAGCCAGAATGTATCACAACCCTCACGACTCAGTGCCTAAAGAAATTAGCAAAAGGTATGAAAGTCTTCCTAAAAGCAAGCCTCCCCTAAGCAAACTTCTCTTATAGGTTCCACATGAGGCCTATTAATGGATGGGGAAGATCTTAAATTCCATTAATATTACAGATAGCTAAGTAGTGAGGTGGAATAAGTAGCAGATTTGGAGTCAAGGGAAACTATGTTCAAATCCTGTCTCACAAACTTCCCAGCTGTGTGCTCCTGGATGACTCATTTAATCTCTCACAGCCTCAGTTTCCTCGACTGTAAAATAGGGACAATAATAACATCTACTTCATAGAGTTGTTGTATTATAACTATACTTTATGATTAAAGAAACTGAAGGTTAAAAATATTTAATACCTTGCATCGGCCCTGTAGCTGATAATATCAGTAGCTGAGACTTCTATCATGCTCTACAAATATTAGAATTCCCATATTATAGATGAGTAAATGGAGGTCAGAGAAATCTGAAGTAAACACATCCCAGCATGGCTAGATCTAGTATTTAGTATTACAGGGGGCATAAAATAGAAATAGGCCACAGTAGGTATGGGATCCATGGGGTTTGGACATCCTCAGATCTCCTCATATTGTCACAGACCTGACCAGCTGACACTTGGCCCTTTTTCCTGGAGTCTAATCAACCAATCAATAAAACCCTTCTCTCAGTCATTAGGTTCATCATTATCACTCCATTCCACCTGGCAGATGTACTCCCCTTCCCTCCTGTGGAGGGAAAGATGCTACAGAAGTTACAGGGTAGCCTAGGGGTGCTACAGACATAGGATGACATCTTAAGTGGCTTTTCTAGTTGTGTAGAATTATGATAATAATTATGTGATGATATAATAATAATATAATGTTGACAGACACTGGGGTCATCCTGGACTTCCCACTATCTCTCAGTCCTCCCACATCCAAGCTCTTACTAATAAGATCTGTTGATTTCACCTTTACAGCCTCTCTTCAATATACCCCCTTCTCATCTCTGACCCTGCCCCCGCCACCCTGGTGCTAGCCCTCATCACATCACTCTTGGATTAATGCAGTAGCTGCTGGTGGGTCTCCCTGCCCCCAAGTCTCTCCCCACTCCTATCTACCTTCTATTCAGTCACCAAAGTGATTTTCCTAAGTCACAGATCTGATCATGTCACCCTCCCTACTCAATAAACTCCAGGGGCTGCCTATTGCCACTGGAATCTAATACAAAATAATGTTCTGCCTGACATTTGAAGACTTTCTTAACTTCACCCCCTCTTACCTTTCCAGTCTTCTTATACTGTTTTCTCCAATATGTATTCTTCAATCCAGTGACTCTGGCCTCCTGATTGTTCCACAATCAAGATCCTCCATTGCTTGTCTCTGGGCATTATCTCTGACTGTCCCCTGTGCCTGGAATGCTCTCCCTTCACTCTGATTACTGTCTTCCCTGGCTTCCTTTAATTACTGACTAAAATCCAACATTCTATAAAAGCCTTCCCTATCTCTTAATTCTGCTGCCTTCCCTCTGCTAATTATTTTCTATTTATCCTTTATGTAGCTCACATTATATAAATTTCTGTGCATATTGGCTCTCCCATTAGATTGTAAACTCCTTGAAGACAGGGACTATTTTTTGCCTCCTTCTGTATCTCCAGCTCTTAGCCCAGTGCCAGGCACATTATAAGAATGTAATAAGTGTTGATTAATTGATTGATATAGTATTGTTTTAATTCTATAGAATCATAACACTTATAATAATACCACTATCATTATAATTATTCTATAATAATCATAATTCACTATCTCTAACCCTATAAAATGTGCAAAGCACAGTCCTCACCACAGCATATTTCCATGATCTTTATTCCACTTTGATTGTGGGGGAGGAGCAGAGGACAGACTAGAATTTGTTAGCATAGACAGTTCCTGCTGATGAAATGCCCTCTATCCATGGAGCTCTGTACTCTTCTGTAACAGAATGTCAGAGTTATCCAGAATGCCAAGAGGTTCAGTGACCTGCTCAGTGACCCACAATCGGTGAAGAATCACTTATTTTGACCAGATTCTGGAGATGCCAAAGTCAAAACCAACCAGCCCCTACCCCAAGGGATGGAATGCTGTGTGTCAGAGGAGAGGCCTGAGCTCAGGTTGCCCTGACCATGAGACTGGTCCTCTATCTACCATACCATGTTGCTTCTCCCATTTTACAGATAATGAAATGATGGTTCAGGAAAGTTAAGAGCCTTGCCCAAAATCGAGCTAGGTATCTAGGTAGTATTCTCAATATAACTCAGAGCCAAATAGACTTTATGAGTGACCTTGAACAAGTCACCCAACTTGAATCATCCTTAATTTCTTCACCTGAAAAATGTGAATAAGGGTGATATATGTGGACAGCTTTTTTGAATTCAAACCCATTATTTTTTCCACTCAGCCATCATGACTCCCATTACTCTATCAGCCATTTGTGGGATTACAACTTGGTCCTTCCTTCCTTCTTCACAGCAAAGGACTTGGCAGACTCCCTGAAAAGTGCTTCAGATATTTCAGGGGCCCTTTGAAGTTCCTACATGAAGCCAATGTGCCTACATCCTCAAGTGAGACCTAGCTGGTCCTTCCATTGAACAATATGCCTAGACGTCATGAAATTAAATTTAAAAGGAAATTGAAGGGCGTGGTGAAGATTCAATGCCCACAAGATGTAAGAAAGCTGATTGACCTCTGAGGAAAGTTTTCCTATTCATTTTTATTTCATCTGGGTTTTCAGGCAAGTTAGGAAAATTCGATTGCTTTTCTTAGAATTAAACTTTTCTGTATTCTACAGCAGAGGGCAGTGTGACATTTCAAAAGCTTAAAGCTGAATATTTTGCAGCACGAGATGGCAACATTGATAAAGTAAAATCATTCATGTGCACTTTCCAAATTTCCTTTGGAGGTGAGGTCTGCTCTGGAAGTTGGCATTGAACTTTGGAGTTTTCTCTAAATTAGAGGCTCTAAATCTCCAGGCTAGCATTTTTAGCTAGTCTCCTTTTACTCCATACATATGGTTACCTGATAAACAGCAAGATTCCTATCATTGTTAATGTTACACAATTTTAAGGGAAGTATATTATGTTATATAATATTGTATTGTTTTGATATATTATATTATGTTATGTTATATTATGTTATATATCATATCACATCACATCACATATCATATTATATTATATGTTATGTCATGTCATGTCGTATCATATTATATTGATTATATAGATAGATAGACTATATATATTTTTTACTTAGTTAGAAAGCATTTATTAAGCACCTACTTTGTGACAAGTATTATGCTAAGCCTTTGGGATAAAAAGAAAAGTCCCCCAAATCCAGTTCCTGCCCTCAAGGAGCACATAGTCTAATGGACATGCTTACATTTGGGGAAAGTTACAGAGCTGTGTTGTTATCGTTCTGACACATTATTATATATCTTCAGAAAGGCATTGTGGTACAATGAATAGAGTAACGGACTTAGAGGCAGGATCCCACCTTAGTCACTTAGCAATTGTGTGACCCTGAACAAGACTTAGCTTTCTGATCTTTAGTTTCCTCATCTATAAAATGGGGATGATAATAGCACATATCTCTCACATTTGTAAGAATCAAATAATATAATTTATGTAAGAGCTTTGCACATCTTAAAGCGGCATATAAGTGGGGACAATTATTGCTTTCTTGTCTCTCAAATATTGAACATACAGTAACTCTAATTAGTGCAAATATTAGAAGAATAGTCTAAAAAGTATGAAGTACTCCAAATGTGCTCATTTTCACAGACAATACAGTAAATGCATCTAGCCCTGGAAATCACTACAAAGCATCCTCAGTGACAGCCATAGCAGTGGGAGAGGAGTCAGTCAGGCTATCCACATCAGGAAAACAAAACAAGATTATGGGATGCAACTAGACAGGCTGCCTGTTGAATTGGTTAATCTAATTCTGAGGTAGCTATGTAGTGCAGTAGATGGAGCACTGGGCCAGAATTCAGGAATATCTGAGTTCAAATTTGACTTCAGATGCTTTCTAACTGCGTGACTCTAGGCAATACACTCAAATGCTATCTGCCTCAGTTTCCTCAGCTGTAAAATGGGGATAATATTAACATCTATCTTTCAGGGTGTTGTAAGGATCAAACGAGATATTTGTAAAGTGCTTAGCACAGTGCCTGACATAGAAGGTCCCTATTTCCTTCCTCCCTCCATCTAAATGTGACTATATCCTAGGGAGACATTGAAGAAGCACTGTGAAGTTGGTGCAGAGTAGAGTAGGGAGAGAACAGGGCAGATGGATTTGGGAAACTACGTGGAGCTTTCCAGGGTCCTGAACTTCTCTCTGCAACAAAAGCTTATCATTTTAATCCTAATGCACCACTGGTGGCCACATGACTGAATCCCACAATCTCAGAAGAAATACAATTTCAAGGGGCCTGAAGGTCCAGGAAAAGATGTGACTTAACAGTTCTTTTTCACACCTGGATCCATTGATGTCCCTGTAGCCATTCCAACTCACTGGCTCTGATCAGGAAGCTGTGGGCTCTTTATAGAGTGTCCCAGAATCCTGCAGTTGGAGTAGACCTTAACACTCATCTAACACAGCTCAGAGCCCTTCCTCAATGCTCTCAAAACAGAGTCATCAATCCCTGCTGCTCAAAGACCTTTTTGATTCTCTTACTTATTTCTCTCTCTCTCTCTCTCTCTCTCTCTCTCTCTCTCTCTCTCTCTCTCTTTCTTTCTTTCCCCCCTCTCTCTCTCCCTCCCCCTCCCTCTCTCTCCCTCCCCCCCCTTTCATACACTTAGTGTAACTGGTGACAAAGAGGAAATTGTCAGCTGCCTGGGCTTGGAGCAGAGTTGACCCAGGAATTACAGTCTTCCTCCATTTTCAGGAAAAGTGCTTCCAGTCCCACTGCTTCCATTAGATTGAAGCTCCTTGAGGGCTGCGGACTGTCTTTTACCTCTTTTTGTATCCCCGTGATTAGTACAGTGCCTGGTACATAGTAGGTACCTAGTAAATGTTTATTGAATTTAATAACTGAATTGAATTGAACCCCTGGCATACACTGGCTGTTTGATCCCTACCTGGGAGGTCACTTAACCTCCCAATGTTCTAGGCCAGGGGAGCCAACTCATACACAAGGATCCCTTGGACCACATACTGACTTAGAAAACCACACATGTTTATATATGTTCTTTTTATTAATACATCAACACATTAAAATCAGATGCTGTTGTTTTTGTTCAGTTGTTTTAGTTTGTTGACTCTTCATACCCCACTTGGGGCTTTCTTAGCAAAGATACTGGAGTGTTTTACCATTTCCTTCTCCCACTCATTTTACACATGAGGAAACTGAGGCAAACAGTGTTAAGTGACTTTCCCAGGGTCACACAGCTAGTAAGTGTCTCAGGCTAAATCTGAACTCTATTCTTTCTGACGCCAGAACTGGCACTCTATCCACTGCACCACCCAGCTACTCCTTAAAATCAGAAAGGACCTACATTTGAATCTGGTGTCTGCTGCATTTGGAACTGTTGAGAGTTGCATGGGTCATGGGCCTCATGTTCTAGAACCCTTCTGTTATAGGCAATGTTTTAAGATTCTAAGTTGTAGACAAGGTACTGACCTGCATTGGTAGAAGACATTTTCTTGTCCAGATGTTTTCCATATCACTAAAATAATAGGTGTAGTCACTATGCCTTGACTTAAATGCTTATAAGAGCTGAGATTTTACTAAGTAGTTGCCCCTCCCACTGATGCTCCCAACTCTTCCACTCATGCCTTTGTGAGTTATTATATCCAAGAAAACTGAACAGCAAGTCCGGTAATGATAGACATTTTGGCTGGTCCTCAGATGGCAGACACTTAGTCTATTTCCCAGCCCCTCCTGAGCCATCCTATCTGGGTAGAATGAACCAGAGCTCATGTTCCACTGGCATGGCCTTGGGGGCCCCAGGACCATTTCTCTATTGGAATGGGGCAATAGAATAGGACCCCAATGCAGAAAATATGATGCAGATATTTTTGAAAAACAGGAATGAAATTGAGAATACGCTATGCAGAGACTTTTAAATGATTGTATGTGGAAAAAAAATCAGCCCTTTTTTGCTTTTAGCAAGGTATGATTTTAAAATAGGGGCACAGACATGCCTGTGGCTTGTAAAATCAGTCTTCTTACTTGACGGTCAGCCCTCTGTGCAGGAACATGCCCACCTTTCATTTATTCATCTTTCTGCCAACATTTGCTTGGTTTCTGGCTATTAAGAGTATAATAGGCCCTTCTTTACACTCCTGGGTTGAAAGCCATCAATTTCCCCCTCTTATGATTTCTCTTTCCTTCACTAAAATGTGTGACTTGTGAGGCTTGAATTTGCTTATTCTTCAGAAAGCCCAGATTCCTTGGCTCCAAATGACTGTTTTCTAAAGGAAGTATGCTCTTCCTTTTCTGGCTTTTTTCAATTGTGTCCCTTGATCTTTCAAGTCTAAAACTTCCAATTACCTCTTAATATTTGCAGCCCTATTCCAAGCTCCTTCTGCGTCACTATTTCAGCATGCTTTTAAATTCCATTAGCAATCTATCTTTCTTTTTATAGATTTTTTAAAATACTCAATCACTTTATATGTAATGCCAAACACTCATCATCATAATATTGTCTGGATTTACTCCTACCAATAGCCCATAGCGCTCAAAGGGCAACTTGTTTGTAGTTCAAATACTTTCTCCTCTTTTGGGCTGGGAGGGACAGGAGATGACCAGAATAGCCATTTCACTGGTATAGGGAACTCTTGGGACACATTCTTCTCCTGTAGATGCTGGCAATTCATCTGTAATATGGATCACTCAATTAACAAGCATTTACTAATTATCTATTTGTCAGGTACTGTGCTAGGCTTAGAATATACACAGAAAAAAATGAAACAGACCCTGCCCTCAAAGAGTTTATAGTCTAATGATGGAGTTAGCATCCCTATATGCTGATATGAGATACAAAGTAACTTATAATCTTAGAAATTTGCCTTGGGCACTGAGTAATTAAGTGACTTTATTCATGGCCTAGCTAACTTCAGAGGCTAGAATTGAACCCAAAAGTTCAAATCTTCCTGACTCCAAGGCTGACCACATACCATTATGCTACACACAACTTTTCCCCCCTCTTCATAAAATCATATTATCTGTTAAGATAGAAGGAAATTTAGAAATCACCTAGTCCAAAAGCCTCTATTTACAAGTGAAACAATGGTGGGGGAGAGAGGGCAAGAGAGACAGAGACAGAGAGACAAAGAAAGAGACAAACAGATAGAGAAAATAACTATTTCAGTATCTGAATTAACTTTTTCTGAATTGTCATTTTTATGTATAAATTATCATAGTCTTACCCTCTAATTTATCATTCTAATTCTTAAGAAGGTAGTGTTGCATAGCAAACAGAGGTCTACACTGAGAATAAGGTGAACTTAGATTCAAATACCACATCTGAAACTTAGTTTTGTGACTATGGACAAGTTACAAACATCTGGGTGATCTCAGGCAACCATGGCAAAAAAATATTCCCCATGGAAAAAATGAATAAATATTTATTCACTAATAGCTTAGTTTCTTCCCTCTATGAAATGGGTATAGCAATACTCCTAGTACCTACCTTATGTGACCAGTGAGATGTCTGAAAAATGTTTTGCAAATTTTAAAGTGTTGTATAAATAAGAGGCAATATACTTATTCACTTGAGAATTATTCATTTCCAAATTTGAGGTTAGCTCTCTCCCCACTACACCAGGCTGCTTTTCACAAAGGCCTTTATATTACAAGATGACAAATAATAATCTTCTATCAGGCACATGCTTCAAATAGGCCTTTTACTCTGAGGCTCACTCCCTGCTTGCAGAAAATGGTTCATAACATTCATTTTTTCCATGACTTTGCCACAGTCTTCCTAGCAGCGAACCAAATTGATTATGATGTTGGATTGTATTTTGTCCTGAGAGGTGACATTATGTACTAGTCTGGAGTGGGTTTGTCTCCAGACAATGTCATCAGCTGCCCTTGTATGGAGGCTTTCTGTCCGTGTCTCATATATAGTCTCTGTCACATATTCTCAATTTTGAGGACAATTCTCTCTCTACCATACTAGGCTCCCTCTCACAAAGGTAAATACTACAAGGATTATCATCCCTACTTTATAGATGAGGAAACATAGTTTCATAAAGATGGAATAACTTGACCGATGTTGCTCAGCTAAGAGATGGAAAAATTGTCTTAAATCTATATTTCTTGACTCCAAGAATCAAAATATCTCAGGAGCAGAGATCTGGAGCTGGAAGGGACATCAGAATCCATCTAGGCCAATGCCTTCATTTTACAGATAAGGAAATTGAGAGACACAGAGGTTAAGTGACTTGCTCAGAGTCACAGAGCTGGCAAATGTGTGAGATGAGACTGAGACCCATGTATTATTGATTCTAAGCTCATTGCCCTACGGACCATGTACCTCTTCAAATTATTTTTGGGAGCAGGGAGGGAGACATGGAGAGAGGGCTGGAGGGAGAGAGGGAGGTAGAGAGGGAGGAAGAGGGAGAGAAGGGGAGAGAGAGAGAGAGAGAGAGAGAGAGAGAGAGAGAGAGAGAGAGGAAGGGTGGGAAAGAAAGAGAAGTATGGATTCCATGTAAGATGAGGATAGGCATTGGGCTGGTAAGTGGTCCCCTGACCACAACCTACTTCTAAGTGGAGGCTGACTATGGTCCCATCCCACATGGAAGCTACTATGGAGAAGGAGGGATGTTTCTCTGGTTACACATCTCGTGGAGAGGGGGACTTTCAAGGGTCTTATGACAGATTCTACCTGGCAAGACAGGGTATCTTAGGACCCCAAACCCTCTAGGGATAAGAGTATCTATCAAACACCTCCATTCCAAGAAGCTTGGCATAGCCTTTAAAATGGTCATTATGATAGGAGCAAGTCCCTTGCATCAGATCTTTGGCCTCTAACATCCCCGGAGGGTACCCACAATAATCCTATTATTTCTAGCTCCAACCTAAAGACAACATCTCAGAACATAAATAATTCCCAAGGGCCCAGTAGGAACAATACAGGGAGTTCTCCTATCCCATTCCTGTTGCTTTCTCCTGACTGGATGCTGCCCTTCCCATACTCAACACACCCCTGGAAGTAACTCAGAATCCTCATCTAGTATTACCCTCCCAATAATTATTTCCTTGCCAGAATTAACTGGGGAGGAACGTGGTCATTCATACCTCTTGGTTGAGCAGGGATTTATCAATTATAATAATTCTGGTGAGATGGTGAGTCAATGGGCATTGCCAGCCTAGATGCTATACCCTCTGTGCTCTACACAATGGTCATTCTATGTGCCAGTGCAACCTAAGGATTCCTAGGCTTCCTCTTGTCATTATAGCTGAAGGACCCTTGGGTCATACCATCTGGCCTGAAACTGAACCCTCTGTGTGTTACCTCCCCTAGTTAGAGTGCGATCCTTGTGACTTTCTTTTCTATTTGTGTCCTCATCAATTAACACAATTCTTGGCACATAGTAAGTGTCTAAAGAATTCTTTTTCCAACCTATTCATACTGTTCAACTTATTTTGGGCCAGGAAATGAATTCTTAGTTATAGTTCCATCTGTCATGATTAGAATAAGAGATAAGGGGATAGCGAGAAGGGGGAATGTAAGAAGAAAGCAATTTTCTAAGAGCAATAAGGAAAGATTTGGAAGAGGAGGTGGTTAAATAGTTACCAAGTGAAGGAGATTCAGAAAGCAGATGCTTGGGCAGAAATTAACAAAAGAAAGAAGGAAAAGATAGAAGAACAACATATGCAAGTTCCCTCAGAAAAGCAGGTAGAAAAATTAGGTTGGTTCAGACGGTTCTCCACGAGGTGGCACCATCAGCTCAGGACAGCAAGGTGAGAGGTACAGGCTAATAGGCAATGCTGAGTAGAGTGGAGGCCCTATGGAATCAGATGGTCATATATACAGAATGGTCATAAAGACACTGTTTGTAATGCAGGTAGCGCTTGAAACAAGAAAAATTCAACCAAAACCCCCACAAATTCTGAAATGTAGCACTAATACCACAAATGACGTTTTGAAATAACTTACATTTTCACTTTTGATTCCAAAGGCGGAAGATTGAGGCGGTATTTTTCAATATTATTCTCCATATCCATGGCAATCTGGTGACTGGAAAAAGAATGAATGTTTTAATGTTCATATAAGTAGACGTATTCGTTTCAAAGCTAATTTATATTCATTTTACAGAGTCAACATTAATTTACCTTTGTTTGTCTTTTATTATTAGGATTTACTAATGATACATCCACCATGTAGAAATAAACAAATGTGGTAGAAGAAAAATGCAATTTCACCTTTTACCTTTTCATTCTTCTTTTTTTAGCAGGTAATTTTCATTGAAGGACAAAATAGTCCTATATCATGATAGAAGAATAAAAGAACTGAGATTTGCAAAGTGCTTATATATAATTAACTGTCTTGGTCCTCACCATAATCTTGTCATGTATGTAGCACAGATATTATTATATCCATTATATGGATGAGAAAGCTAAGGCTCAGAGGGATGAAGTAATTCATCCATAGCTATATGGTTAGGAGACATTAGAGGTGGTATTCAAATCCAGGTTTCTTTGATTCTACTAATGGTCCTCCCATGGAACTAAACAAGATGTTAGAAAAGACTTCTTAGGATATTCCTGGGAACTCTACGACATTTACCAATTGGAAAGTTTTCAAGAGTTTATAGATGAATTTATAGAGACATCGTTGTCATTGACTCATTGTTAAGGCAAGTTAAACAGTTCCCAGAATGAGCCAGTAGATTGTACCGTAAGTCAAGGACAGCTTTGTTAAAGTAAAAAGAGAAGAGAAACAGAAGAGTAAGGGAGTAAAAAGAGAAGAGAAACAGAAGAGTAAGGGAGAAAGTTTTGAGGATGATGTCATGACTTCAGCAGAGGAAGGAAGAAAACTCCTACTATGTGTCGTTCACCAAGAAATCCTCACAATAACCCTAGGAAATAAATACTGTTATGATCTTCATTTGTCTCTGACAAAACAAAATGGCTCTACGATGAATGTATGAAGCAACATGGAGCTTTGGGCCCCCCAAAACATGGGTAGCTAACCCCCTTGCTGTTTGTCTTGAAAACTCAGGAAGACAGAGGTTAAGTGACTTGCCCAGGGTCACAATGTTAGAAAATGCCTGATCTGGATTTGAATACAGGTCTTCCTTCCTCTAGGCTGCTTCTTGCTGCCTCCAGATTAAGAGAAGAAATTTAAAGGCAGTCAAATATTATAGAAATGTTTCGTTATATTCTAATGGAGAGATCTATACTCTTACTCCTTGTATGCTACCTCAGACAGCCATGATGAAAATATATGCTGGCCACTAATAAGCAATAATAAATAAATATTTATAGAGTACCTATGGTAGAAGAGACATTTACTCGGCACCTTGGGGTATTCAATGTAGCGAACATTTACCAAGTCATCTACTCTGGGCAAGGCATTGTGCTAGAAACCAGGGATATGAGGACAGAAAAATCCAGCCATCCTCATCCTCAAGAAGTTTAGAGCAGACCATTAGGGCTCAAAAGAAGAATATCTGTTAACATTTGATATTTATAATATTTGTATAATTTAAAATATCGAGCTATATTTTGAATATATAAGTGTATTTGTATTTCTAAAGTACAAATTTATATTTTTATGAAAAGAAAAATATAAATATATTTAAATAGCTATAATTAACAATATTAATTATAAGATTTAAATATATTTTAGGTTATATAATTAATAACAATTCTAACATTTGTATAATGTTTGCTCTGTGCCAGGCACTGTTCTAAGGGCCTTGCAATTGTTATCTTGTTTGATCCTCACAACACTGGGAAGTAGGTGCTATGATTATCCCCATTTTGTAGATGGGAAAACGGAGGCAAGCAGTGATTAAATGACTGGGCTGAGGCCATGGATAGTCAGTGTCTGTAGACAGATTTTAAGCTCGGTGCTCTATCCATTGAGCCACCTGGCTGCTACTACAGACAAGTAAATATAAGGCAAATTGAAGGAGAGAGAACTAATAAAGGCTTCCTCTAGGAGATAATCCTTTGAGCCTTAAGGAAAAGTATGGATTCTTGGAAACATGCAAAGATAGAATATATTAGCGTCATGGATAGCAGCCTGAGGAAAGACACCGAGCTGGAAGATAAACTAAATGTCCAGTTTAGCAAACACCCTGCAGGCCAGTTTGGCTGGTGTATAACCTGGGCTCATGTCTCTCCTGATGGGGGATAATGAGGAAACCCTAGCCCAAAGTCTTCTTGCCTTTGCCTTTCTCTCTGCTCTCCCCCTTTCTCTCTTAGTCTCTTTTTCCTTCTCTCCTTCTTCAGCTAAGACAAAATGATGTGATGAGTGCCCCTACAAGGGGCCTGGAGTTGAACAGGGCAATAAGCCACCCTACAAACTGCATGGTGAGTGCATCAGAGAGTTACAAAAAAAGCCTGGATGTGAAAACACAGGAGAAAGGACATTGAGAATCAGCGAGATCAGGAAGAGACAGTGGAAAAGGGTGGGGGAGACTCCGTACTAACAGAACACCCCTGTGAGAGAGCATAGCTGGAAGTTTCCCTACCACATCCATACACAACAAGCTTTGGGTGTAGTTCATTACAATATTGGGGTCAATTAGCATGAACATGCACACATACAAATACATGCACACACATAAAACACCATTCAAGAATCATTTCCTAGTTTTAAATAAATAATGAGCACCAGGAGAGGTAGGTTCTATGAAAAGTACATTGAGAAAAAAAAAGTACATTGAGTCATGTTTGGAAAGTCATTGTCCTGGGGAATTACCCATCACCAGGCCATTGTTGTCTGGCCAACGAGGACTGAAAATTAATCTCTGCATAATTCCACTATAATACCAATCTCCATATGACTCTGTGTGTGTGTGTGTGTGTATGTGTGTGTGTGTGTGTATGAGAGAGAGAGAGAGAGAGAGAGACAAAGAAAGAGAGAAAGAGACAGAGAGAGACAAAGAGAGAGAGAGAGAGAGACAAAGAAAGAGAGAGACAGAGAGAGACAAAGAGAGAGAGAGACAAAGAAAGAGAGACAAAGAGAGGCAGAGAGAGAGAGAGAGAGAGAGAGAGAGAGAGAGAGAGAGAGAGAGAGAGAGAGAGAGAGAGAATGGGGGAGATAACACACAGGTGTGTAAAAGCTGTAAAGGAAGATTCCCTAATCTAGCATCAGTGTGCGGGATGGATGGGAGAGGCCTAGGGTTAGTGCGAGGCGGACAGGCCAAGACCCTGATGGTAAAGAGATTTTTTAGGAGTCTCCCACATCATTCCCATATTTCCCTTCTAAAGCGACCAGAAGTTGAGATTGGTGCTGGCCTTTCCCATTTGGATGGCACTTGGATGTGTTTATAGGAGAAAGGGAGGAGAACAAAAGAAGCTCAAGAGTTTTGGGCATCATTTAATTTAGTAAAATATATTTCCATGGTCAGTGAGATTAAAAAAATTAAGCATATATTAAACAATATAAACATACAATATATTTGTGTAAGCATTTATTAAATATATATTAAATTATAAATTAAGTGAGATTAAAAGCAGTAGGACTATTGCCAGGCAGTCAAGCCCCACCCCAGAAAGAATAGCAACCACAACAGCTAACAGCAGCAATGATAATGAGGTGGCACAGTCAGTCGTGCACCCACTCTTGAATCAGGAAGACCTGAATTCAAATCTGCCTCACACACTTAATGAGCTTTGTCACCCTGGGCAAGTCACTTAACTTATATTTGCCTTAGTTTCTTCATCTATAAAATGGGGTAATAACATCTATCTTCCAGACTTCTTATGAGGATCAAATGAGATATTTGTAAAGCTCTTATCAAAGTGCCTGGCACATAGTAGGATCTATATAAATGCTAATTATCATCATCATCATCATCATCATCATCATCATCATTATCATCATCATTATATTGTACTTCAAAATCGATCAATCTATTTATGTAGATATACAGATACATATATACTACTATATATCTACTTATGCATGTGTGTGTATACACATACACATATATGTATACATACACACACACAAACACACAAAATATCTACTATGGGCCAGGCACTATACCAAGTCCTGGGGATACAAAGAAACTCCAAAAACAGTCTGTCCTCTCAGGTAGCTTACATTTTGCTCCAACAATTCTGGTAAAAAAGAACTCACTCCACAGAGAATCATTTCACTGTTTGACAGCTCTCTGTTAGCACCTTCTCAAAATAGGGGGCAAAGTCTTTGATGTTCCTAGTTCTGCCCTGTGGAATTATACAGAATAATTATGAAATCCTTGTCCTGCAAGACATTTCTTCAAACATGTGGGAAAAAAATACACTATAAATTATCTTTTCTATAAGAAAACCAGCTATAGTTTCATCATCCACTTTTTTCTTATGGTTTTTAGATTCCTTACCATCTTCCTTACCTCCCTAGGTACACTTAATTTTCTGGTGCTCCATTTAAAATGTGGTGCTCAGAATTTTTTAAATGTTGTAGCTGTGATGCAATATTTTAATTAATCTACCAGATATGGCATTTATTTATTTTTTAATTACACTTTTTGTACTGTTGGCTCATAACAAGTCTGTGGTCAAAACTCCATATTTTACATGTGGGTATAATCCACAAATCCATATCTTCTCAATCCTAGACCTGTGTGACTGATGTTTTAAACTGAAGTCCAGAGTTTTACATTTGGCGTACATAATTGTCATCTTTCTGGCTTCACTTCATAATTTCAGTTTCTCAAGCTTATGTTGAATCTTTATTCTTTCATCCTTGGAGCTAGGAGAAACATCCCAAATCACCTAAGCCAATCCCTTCATTTTCTGTACATATTTTTACCTTTTCCTCTCCTTACAAAGCATGAACATTTCATAATTGGGGCAGTATTCTAAATCATTTTAGCAATCAAGTACTTTTTTTTTTTTTTTGCTTTTTGGAGGGTGACTGGGGTTAAGTAACTTGCCCAAGGTCACACAGCTAGGTTTTTGTTTGTGTGTGCATTAAGCGTCTGAGGTCGGATCTGAACTCAGGTCCTTCTGATTCCAGGGCCGACGCTCTACTCACTGCGCCACCTAGCTGCCCCCATCAAGTACTTTTTAATACTTACTTTTCAAGTACATATTTTCCATCACTAACTTGTTCTATCGTTGGCTGCAATCTTTTTAGTTCTTCCTGTTAAAAGAAAATACAGCTTGATTATACACCTTAATGACAATCTTTTAATCATATGCAATAACACAAAAGAATTTATATATGAAAGATTCCTGACGTCATCTGTAGGAACCTCACAATGTAAAAATGTCCTCTACAGATGTCAATCACAAATTGTCTGTGACTTAATTGGTAACTAACAGAACACTGTTTCAGGTATAGAGAGGTTAAGTGACTTCCCCAGGGTCACACTAATAATTGTCAGAGGAGGAATTTAAAACCACATTTTTTCAAATCCATTGTCAAACGTTATATCCAAGATACCATGCCACTTCTTCAGGGGGCACATACATAGATACATGGTGTGAGGAGATAAAATACATTTAGAAGAAATTATAGTTCAGAACACAATGATAGTAGACCTTTTCAGTTATGAAAACTGATGTTTGAGTAGGGTTCAGATAAGCAACACAATTCTTCAATTTAAGTACAAATGCTGTATCTCTCTCATCATTGGAGAAGGGGGTGGGGAGACTATGGGCATGGAATGTTGCCTTCACAGTCAGACTTAATTGATGTGCTGGCTAACTTGCTGAATTGCCTTTCTTTGGCCTTCTTTCTT
Source organism: Gymnobelideus leadbeateri (assembly GCA_011680675.1). Classification (NCBI taxonomy): domain Eukaryota; kingdom Metazoa; phylum Chordata; class Mammalia; order Diprotodontia; family Petauridae; genus Gymnobelideus; species Gymnobelideus leadbeateri. The sequence continues at coordinate 33,519 of WOXC01010960.1, read as the reverse complement.
TTTTGTTGTTGTAAAATATAGCCTTCTGGATGGGGGAGATAGATACACATGGAAATTAATGGCATAAAGCAAAATATTTCAATAAAGTTAAAATTAAATTATTTTATCCTAAAAAGAAGGATTAATTCTCTAGCTTAATATAATTTACTTTCATTCCTATAGGAAAATAAGGTTTTGAGTGTTTCCTAGCAACAAAGAAAGTTCTTCATGGAAACATCCATTCTGACCACACCTGGGGGGTTGCAGTATTGCTAGAGAATTTTTTTAAAAAAGACAAAGTCTTAATTTTTTTAGAAGAATCAAGTACATTATAGATGTATGTAAAGTTTTCTCCCCTTTCTTATGTGGACATTTAATTTACTGAAAGGGGCAAAAAATAGGGCATTTGTGTGAGAAAAAAAGAAAAAGGCAGTTTGAGAAGAAACATAGAAAGTTTTAAGAGGATCTGAGAGAAAAGCAGAACCTCACACAATTGCTTGAAAAGAGATACAGATAAAAGATGCTCTGATTTGAGACAGAAGGCAGAACAGAAAAATAAGGGAATTAGAAGGTAGAAGCTAATAAAAGAAACCTAGAGAACTTGGGGCAGCTAGGTGGCACACTGAATAGAGCACCGGACCTGGAGTCAGGAGGAACTGAGTTCAAACCCAGCCTCACACACTTAACACAAAAATTAGCGATGTGACCTTGGGCAAGTCACTTAACCCAATTGCCCTCCAAAAGGCAAAAAAAAATTAAAAAAGAAACCTAGAGAACTAAGAGGTGACAATAAGAGAAACAGAGCAGAGACTGAAGATGAAATGGAGCCCATCTGGGACAAACTAAGTAGGACGAGGCAAGCCTGGCAGTTGATTTGGGGGGATGATCTGATTGAAGGAAATTTCTGATGCTGGAAGCTGACTGGACAGATCAATGTCCTTTCTTGCATCAAGAGGTGACTAGATAAAGTCTGCCTTGCCCTGGAGTGCTGTTTCCAGCTTAAGATAGAGAAAACCTTTCAGAAACTGCCAATATTACTCTGGCTTGAGATAGTCAAACCTTCAAAAGCCCAGAGAAGTGTTTAAATAGCTTTGCAAATCTCAAGCTTAAAAGAACTGTTTTTCATTGAAAGAGTATAATACTGCTGCAGTTCCCAACCAAGGTAGCAGATCTGGGAAGCTCTACAGATCCTAGGCTTAAGGATACTAGGGACTAAAGCAGTTTACCAATGCTTTACTGGCCTAAGGATAGCAGAGAAGCAGCTTCATCCAGAAAGAAAGTAGATAGACTCAGATTAGCAATAGTCCCACCCAGAAGGTGATACACATTACAGACTATTCCCTAAAGAGACCAAGGGAAGGAAGGCCAACAGTGAGCTGTTTCAGACACCTAAGTTTCTCTACTCTTGTACACTATAGACACTGTATGCATGGGTAGGAAAGTGAGACAGAGGCTAATGAATGAACTGTCATGTTGTATTATGTCTAGTATCTCTTTTCTGCCTGTTATAAGTTTCATCACTTAGATAATAGCTAACATTTATAGAGTGCTTTAAGGTTAACAAAGCACTTTACATAAGCTATCTCATTTGATAACATTTCCCAACAATAATAACATCTCACAGCAACTCTATGAGGTGGGTACCTTTATTTATCTCCATACTCCACTTTCCATCTGCCGCCCTACTTGGTTTCAACTCCTAGAAACAAGATGCCCTTTCCAGGATAAGCCTGTCAGTTCCAAACTCACCATCATGCTGTTGATTCAAGCCTTGATTAACTCCACCTCCTTCAGCCTCCTCTTCCCTGTGGAGGGCTAGAGGATGGAGTACCAAATTCCTCCCGATGCCTTTCTTTAGAGAGGGCAGAAATTGTACCCTCAGAGCATTCCACTCTTCATGCCTTGCCTGATTCTAATTGTATAGTATAAGATGCTCCCACTTTGGGGTCTCCCTACCCATGGTTTCCTGCCTCCTTTGGTGTGTGATCTCCCTGTTTAGATTGTAAACTCCTAGAGGGCAGGAACTTTCTTTTTATTAACTGTATCCCCAGCCCTTACCACATTGCTTTTCATGTTGTAGGCATTTAGTGAATTTGGATTGGATTTTATAGATGAAGAGACTGAGCTCAGAGAGGTTTAGTGACTTGGTGATGCCAAGTAAGCATCTGAAGCAGGTTTTCAACTCAGGTCTTCCTGATTCTAATTCCAGAACTCTGTTTACTGTATCACTTTGCTGCCTCTCCAGATCTAATGAATTCATCTTGACTAATTTGTTTAAATGAAAAGCCCACTGGTAGGGGCCTGAGGAACTAAAGTAATGTATAGTTACCATATACATTCTTGCACCATATTTGCCCCTAAGATCTTGAGTATTATTTATAATAGTATAGCTATCCCTTTGGGAAGACATCTTGACTTTCCAGGTGAACAAGCTCATCTCAGCCCAGGAAGAGAGGCTTGAGAAAGTTAGGGGTTTACACTACAGAGATGGGCTACATATAGAATCCATAGACTCATAGATGACCAGTATCATAAGGGTCCTTAAGGAAAATCTCCTCATAGGATCATAGATTTAAATCTGGAAGGGACTCCACAGGCCATTAACTACATTCCCCTCATTTACATATGAGAAACAGGTTCAGACAAGTTAAGGGATTTCCCAGCATAACTTAGCTAATAAGTTTCTGAGGATGGATTTGGAACCACATCTTACTGACTCCGAGTCTAACAATCTGTTTAGCTTTCTATGTTGCATCTCTTCCAATCATCTGTCCATAGATGAGATATGTGAGTCTGGGCTATTTTCTTAACCTCTCAAGACCTTACTCAAGACCAGCACAAATTCACATGACTGATCCATGGGCAGAGTCAAGGTTAAAGCCCTGAATCCTACTCCATTTCCCCCATTCAATGGCATTGAATAAGGTCTCTTTGGGATTTCATATTGTACTAAACTTTTTCAAAACTTTTTTAGTTAAGGTGGTGATATGACATTATAATAATAGTAACTAACTTTAAATAATGGGTATCATTTTAAAATAAACTAAATTATTTCTCACATGCTATCCCATTTAAACCATGTAACAAACTTGTGAGTTGAGTGCTATGGTTATGCTCTTTTTACAAATGAAGAAATAGATCCAGAGAATTTTAGTGATTTGCTCATTGTCCCAAAGCTACTAAGTGTGAAGGACAGTATTTGGATTCTGTGTCTGTGTGTTTTCAGGACTTGTCTATAACTGGAACATCTTAATGTCATAAGTAGTAATCCATATCTCATTTTAAAAGGACTCTAGTTAAATTTTTATTTCTTGAATTTAATTAATAAAATGGATTAAATAAATGTTTAAATAATAAAGTTATCTGGGTGCATTTCCTAATGAAATGTACTATGGACCCCATAATTTTTTTCAAGTTTCCAAATCCAGTCCTGTATCCAAAACACCACACATCTTTTTTAAATTAATTTTTATGTTTATTTTTAGTTTACATAATTCATTTCCACAAGATTTTGAGTTACAAATTTTCTCCCCATCTTTCCCCTACCCACTCCAAAACAGTAATCTCACTGTATACCCCTTCCCCCAATCTGCTCTCTCCTATATCCTCCCCCATCCTCCCTCCAACTTTCCAGTAGGGCAAGATGGATCTCCATCCCCCAGTGCCTGAATATCTTATTACCCAGTTGCATATAAAAATAAAAATTATATATATATATATATATATGCTGGAGGAGGAAGGTAGGGCAATTGCTATTAAGTAACTTGCCCAAGGTCACAAGGCTAGTTTGTGTGTGTGTGTGTGTGTGTGTGTGTGTGTGTGTGTGTGTGTTAAGTGTCTGAGGCCAGATTTGAACTCAAATTATTTACCAAATTAATAATTATCACCTAGCCATGCCTATATATTTTTTAAACACTTGATTTTAAAACTTTGAATTCTAGATTCTTTTCCTTCCTCCCTCATCACCCACCCTTATTGGGAAGATAAGCAATTCAATATAGGTTGTACAGGTACAATATAGGTTGTACACAAAACATTTCCATAGTGGATATATTGTGAAAGACTGACTATATTTCCCTCCATCCTAACCTGCCTCCCACTTGTTCTATTCTCTACTTTGATCCTGTCCCTTTTCAAAAGTGTGTGCTTCTAACTACCTTCCCCCCAACCTACTCTCCCCTCCATCATGCTCCCTTTCACCCCCTTCCCCCCTACCCTACTGTAGGTTGAGATACCCTATTTAGTGTGTATGTCATTCCCTCCCTAAGCCAAATTCAATAAGAATAAGGTTGACTCATTCTTTTTTGCCTTCCTATTCTTCCCTTCTATTGTAACAGTTTTCCCTTGCCTCTTCTGTATGAGATAATTTACCCCATTCTGTCTCTCCCCATCTTCTCTCATTATATTCCTCTCTCACCCCTCAATTTCACCTTTTTAAGTATCATCCTTTCCTATTCAAATCGTCCTGTACCCTCTGTCTTTGTATACCTGTACACATGTACACACACACTCACATATGTACTCATATATAGACATATATATGTATTTACACACACACACACACACACACACACACATATATATATATATATATATATATATATATATATATACACGCATTTATATTCCCTTCAACTATTCTCATATTGAGAAAAGTTTCATAAGTCACAATTATCATTTTTCCATATAGGAATGTAAATAGTTCGACTTTGATAAGTTCCTTTTGATTTCTTTTCCCTGTTTACCTTCTCAAGCATCTCTTGCTTCTTGTATCTGAATGTCAAATTTTCTATTCAATTCTGGTTTTTTCATCAAGAAAGCTTGAAAGTCCTCTATTCCACTGAATGACCATATTTTCCCCTGAAACATGATACTCAGTTTTGCTGGGTAGGTGATTCTTGGTTTTAATACCAGCTCCTTTGACATCCGGAACATCATATTCCAAGTCCTTCAATCCCTCAGTGTAGAAGCTGCCAGACCCTATGTTATCCTGATTGTGTTTCCACAATATTTGAATGGTTTCTCCTTGGCTGCTTGTAATATTTTCTCCTTGATCTGGGAATTCCAGAACCAGGCTATAATATTCCTAGGAATTTTCTTTTTGGGATCTTTTTCAAGAGGTGATCAGTGGATTCTTTCAAACTCTGTTTTGCCCTCTGGTTCTAAAACATCAGGGCAATTTTCCTTGAGAATTTCTTGGAGGATGATGTCTAGGCTCTTTTTTTTTTTATCATGGCTTTCAGGTAGTCCAGTAATTTTTAAATTATCTCTCCTGGATCTATTTTCCAGGTCAGTGGTTTTTCCCATGAGATATTTCACATTGCCTTCCATTCTTTCATTTGTTTGGATCTGTTTAACAGCATCTTGATTTCTCATAAAGTCATTAGCTTCCATTTGCTCCAGTCTAATTCTGAAGGAATGAATCTGACTTCATTGTCTTCCTCCTGTTTCACTTTGATCCTTTTTGTCCCCCAAAAAGGAATCCAAAGTTGGATTGCTGTGCTTTCTTTGCTGTACTCATGTTGTCACTCAATTACTTGACTTTTGAGCTTTTTGCCACAGTAGAACTCTGCTTCCAGAGAGGAGAGCTTTGCCCCAAATTTCTGGGGTTTTCACAGCTGCCAGAGCTATTAGTTGGGTGCCCTCTCTGAAGCCTCCACACGCTCTGGCAAACTGGTCATGCACCCCAGAACCTTCACCCAAGACAATGATCTAGATCCAAACAGGTTAAAACAATAGCAATTTCCCCTCAGAATGGTCCCTTGGTCCCCCTGTGATCGGCAGGCCAGGAGCTCTAAAGCAGCCACACAGCAGTGGCTGCAGCACTTCAGCTTCTTCTCCCTCTGGGGGCAGAGGCCAGACCATACTCACAATCTCCCTGTTCCCAAAGTCCACACTGACCTTTCACTTTGCCTTTGGCATTTATGGGTTAATAATTCTGGAAACAGCCACAGCTGCTGGTGATCCACTCTCCTGAAGTCTCTCCAGCCATGGCTGGTTAGGGCACCCTGGGGCTAAAACCAGAGGCTCAGGAGCGGCTGGGCTCTGCTCCCAGCATGCTGCACTAGACCCTTCCTGCTGGCCTGTGGAGCTGCCTTCAGTGGGAGATTTGTTTCTCTCTGTCACTTGTGGGTTCTGTAACTCTAAAGTTTGTTTAGAATCATATTTCATAGGTATTTGAGGTAGTTATGGGGGAGCTCAGGGAGTTACCCTACTTCTATGCCGCCATCTTCTTAAGCCAGGCCTTTTTCCAGTTCTGTAAACCTGCTCACTACCATGATTCCAATAATATTTGCACTAAGCATCCCCAATATTGTGTGAAGAAAGCTTAAGATTTGACCAAGTGTCCCCCATCACTGAGTTACATTTTGGATCTAGCATCCAGCTACTCAACTTCATTAAGAAATGTGCTCTTCTTGCTCCAGACAAATGCCCTCCTTTCTTTGTGCCCATCTCCCCAATCTTCATTTTAAGGACTTAACATAGAACAGTTTGAAAAACTTAATGTAATTGGATGTGGCTTTGTGAGCATAAGATAGTATAGTATAAATACTCTGTCATTGAGGTGGAGGGCAGGGGCAAGAAAAGGTCTGGATTGATTAGTTTATGGTTCTTGTCTATTAATGAGTAGGCAAGAAATCAGGAAGTTGGGGGTATTCAGATGCTTCTCCTCTTAGAATGGGTTCTTGGTATCATTTTCTTATTTCATTTCCTCTAGGACATGGAATATTGCAGGAAATGTTTTTTTTTCCTTATAAAAACATGCCAGATGCCATCTATGACAATTTTTTCATTTGAAGGGAGCTAGGGGAGAAGGCCGTTCATGCAATGTTCCTTTAACTTCCTACATTCTATGAAATCCTATTGAACAGAAGGTCAATGACTACCCAGAACATTCTGAACAGCTGTTCAACTGACAATTTAGAGGATTGATTTCTGCATTTGGCAATTTAAGCTAACTATATGGAAATGCAACAATGCAATTGGCAGAGAGGTTTCTTAACTCTGTGTGTGTGTATGTGTGTATCTGAGTGATTGTGTGAGTGACACAGATAACAAGATAAAGACAGAGAAAGAGACAGAGAGACAGGGAGACAGAGACAGAGTTGGCAGAGAGGAAAGTCTTACACGATAGGTTATTACTTAAGTCCACAAAACTCCCATTGTTCTAGGACTATGATTACATAGATTTGGGGATCTCCAGGTTGGAAAAACCCCTCCACTGATGCAGATTGGCTACTCATATCCACATCTGTATTCTACAGGGTTGCTTGGACCACTGAAAGGTTATCTGAATTGCCCATGTAGTCACATAGCCAATGTGCTTCAGAGGCAGGTCTCGGACCCAGATCTTTCTGACTCTAAGACTGGTCTATCATACATTGCACCATGCTGCCTTGAATTATACTCCATAGCTTCAAGAATTCTAATTTCATAGAAATGTAATATGAAAAATCTCTCCTGTTATTTGTTCTTCCCACCATTTTCCCCAATCATACTTCTCTTCAAAAGAACAGAAGAAAGTCAAGGCCAAAGAAGGCTCAAAAATCCTTTTCTAGTCCTAGATGTCCTCTGTTCCACACCCCCAGGCATCATCCCCTGCTTCCTTTTTATTTTTTTACATTAAATTGAAATCTTATGAGGGGGCAGAATGTGTGGTACCTATTGATTCCTTAGACCTGTGTGGAGGCAGTCCATTCATCAGGAAAAGCAGCATCAAATCCTTTCTCTGACATTTACTACCTATGTGACCTCAGACAAGTCACTGAATCTCCACATATGTAAAAGGACATTTGGACTAGGTGGCTTCTGAGGTAACTTCCAGGGACCCAGGCAGCTAGACGGTGAAGTGGATAGAGGACTGGTCCTGGAGTCAGGAAGACCTGAGTTCAAATCTGGCTTCAGATACCTTGGGAAAGTCCCCTTACTGTCTCAACTGTAAAGTGGGTATAATAGCACCTACTTCCCAGGTTGTTGTGAGAATCCAATGAGAAAATAGAGTAAAGTGCTTAGTAAATGCTTGGTATGGTAGGCACTCAATAAATGATTGTTTCCTTCCTTCCAGCTCCAGATCTGTGATTTTACCATTTCTCAGATCAGTGTACTATGGTGGATGCTGAGATCCTCTTCACTGTTCCTCTGTATAACTCTTTGCCTTTCTTGAATTTGGGTTAAGCCACACTGTGAACCTGATCTTGAATTATTCAAGTGCAGCAAAGACACAGAATTTCACACACTTATTCTCTATTCCTTCTTCACAAATGAAATTTGTGCTGTAAAAATTTAGGAAGCATCCACAGCCATGACAAAACAACCACTATGTGATTTTTATAAAACACTATAGATCAGCAATCACAGATTTGTTACCAGCACCCTATGTTTCCTGGTGTCCTTAGACCTGCCTGTCATTTCAAGATACACAGCCAGTAACTGGTTGGCAGGAGTGTGAATGCAGAATTTCACCCTTTGATTTGCCAGATTGGTCCTCCTGCTCTTGCCCCTGTAGGTTTTCCTCTTACATAAATATTGAAATGCTAGTTAGAAATCTTATCACTTCCAGCCACTTAGGCAGCCATTGGAGCTGTCCAGCAATCAACCTGCCTCCTTGGCTTTCCTCATAGAATATCCTCCTTCCAATCTCACAGGACATTTCCTTTTGACAGGTTTGAAATCTGAAATGCCTTCAAATTTGCTTTCTTCTACCATGCACTCAAAGCTAACCTTTTAACCCTAGGACTTACCATTTTGGCCATTTTCTTACCTGCATAACCCAAAATCATGTATGGTCATTTAAAACAGAAATAGTCTACAATTTACTTCATTTGGATAACAAAAGCTTTGGGTGACAAAACCAGCACCACCTACAAAAATCGTAGTGTATATTTAGAATAATTTTATTTTAACCTAAAGATAAGTCTTTTTTAAAAGCTTAAAAATGGTTTTGACATTTTTGGCCATTAAATCATTCAATTTTATATCACTGGGCATTGTTTTTTAGGTTTTTTCTGTGTGTTTTTTTAATGAAGGTGTAATAAGCAAGTACAAAAGGGATTACTAATGTGTGTATAATTTGGAAAAGCAGAAGACATAAAAATCTATACTAATTTTTGCTTTGCATCATTAAACATGAAGTATTGATTATTGCTCTTTGCAACAAAATTTATGGAGCTGGCTGTGTTGCTGTGTCCACATAAAGTGATTCTGATGTTTTGCCCTCAGACCCCAATGGCTATAAATGATGATCCTTGGTGACAGCTGGGATGTCGTGGTTCCAATCCACAGCCTTAAGAGATACATTTCACAGATTAGACTATGAGTGACCCAGCTGCAAACTCGAACTTCAGAAAATTAAATTGGAGGGAATCCAAACTTCTGTTGGAATAACTGTGTGAATTACAATGCCTCTATAAACCTTGCTATAATGTAAATGTACTTTCAAATTTACTACCATTTCCCTTCTACCCCTGCTGTGAATTTGGACATTAATAGTCATCTCATATAACCCTCCCCTTAAAAAAAAAAGGCATTGAGGATAAAAATGCAAGATTCATTTTCACCCTCTCTGAAGCGAAAAATCTAAATCCTTTTTTTTTTCTTTCGCCACCATTTTTTTCAGGGAGAGTATAAGTTTTGTTTATGTTTTATTCATTAATATTTTTATGGATGACAGATCTGTAAATTTCATAGAGCAATGTTACGTTGCAACTGAACGTGATTTTCTTTGGGGGGGAAGTCTAATAGTGTATCAGAAACTCATGTAAAGGCTTTCTCCAACTCAGTTATGAATAAATAAGATGTGAGGGGGTGATAGTTGACTTCAGAAGGTGTTCTCATGTCTTTCCAGCACCTTCCATGCTCATTTTGAAATTTCTTCATATTACAGCACAAAGTTCCTCTGTGACTACAATAGGAGGCAAGTTAGTATTCTCCATCTCCATAGTATCATCTTTGTGGCTTTTGCTATGTTGTCTCAGGCATAGGAACCATCCTACTGCATAGAAATATGATGGGGTCATCAGAGTTGCTTCAGTATCAGCTTTACTTTTCTTCTTGCCTTTCTACCAAGGTTATGTTTATAGGCACGTTAGATACTATTCTCTTATCTGACAACCAGTAGGACAAATCTAGTATCTGAATTCATTCAACCAGACACAAAGTGAAAGTAGATTCAGATCAAGAACAAAGGTATAGTTCTTCAACTCATTTAATCTGGGCTAAGCAACAGAGAACTATTTATTCAAAGAGTGCCCTGCAGTAGGTCTTTAGAACCATCATGTGAGCATGGCTCCTATCTGTAAACTCTTCTCTACTACTTGGTTTTCTTGTCTTGTGTTTCTCCCCCTCTCTAATCCATCCAAAACACTTACCAAAAAGTGATTTTGCTAATATGCAGACTCTGACCATGTCACTTCCCTGCTCAGTACATCTAGGTGTTTCCCTGTTGCATTTAGGATCAAGGATTAGCTCTTCTGATAAGCATTTGAAGCCCAAACTACCTTTCCAGTGATATCACACATGATTCCCTTTTATACAGTCTTTCATCCAGCCAGATTGGCACTCTCATGGTTCTTCATATATAGCATTCCCTCACTTGCCATTGAGTCATTACATAGGATGATCCCCATGACTGGAATTCCCTCCTTCCTCACCTCCACATCTTTGAATACCTTGTTTCTTTCAAAGGTCAGCTCAAGAGCCACCTCCCCCATGAATTCTTCCTTGATTCTCTGAACTTTAAGTTCCCCCATTAGATGATATTCACTCCATATAGACTTATACATGGAAATGTTGAATGTAAACTCCTCGAAGGCAAGGACTGTTTAATTTTTGTCTTTCTTTCCCCCGTGTCTGGCATATGTTGTTGTTGTTGATCAGCCACGTCCAACTCTTTGTTAACCCATTTAGGGTCTTCTTGGCAAACATAGTGGAGTAGTTTGCCATTTCCTTCTCTAACTTAATTTGCAGATGGGGAAACTCAGACAAATAGGGCTAAGTGACTTGCCCAGGGTCACACAGCTAGTAAATGTCTGAGGCCAGATTTGAACTCATGAAGACAAGTCTTTCTGATTCCAAGATCAATATTCTATCCACTGTACCATCTAGCTGCCCTAGTTGGTATGCAGCAGGTAGTTAATAAACGCTTGATGGAATTGTCTTCACATATGTTTATGTGTCTCTAGGGAAGCCTTGTGTACTGGGCTGTGCTTTAAACTGCTTGATGTTTTGGGCACATACACACAAAAATCAAAAGGGTAGTGTGATATAAAAGTCATTGTCACAATGTCAAAGATAAGCTTGAGACATTATTTCCTTAGCCCTCCTCTATTATACTCTCAGGTGTGCTGATATTAAAGGTAATGCTACCCAGGTAGTATGAAAACATTGGACCCCACTGTTAACCAGACCATGTCTTCAGATATGGAACAATTCCAAAGCAATGGCTTCCTCAGCTCAGGATTAAGCTTGGACTCCTAAGTTACTCTTACATAGTATCTGCCACCATCTCATCTTAAAATCTTTTAAACCATACATTGCCTGAATGGTGACTGCAGATGAGTCTTATTTAGTCTGTCCTGAGTGTCCAGAAAAAGTCTAGAGAAGTCCAGATACTTGGCAAAACAATGACACGTAGCCCATGCAGCTAACTGTGGAAGGCAGCAATATTTTGTGCTGGCCAGCCTCTCTTATGAATGGCACAAGGTCTTAGGTTTTTAAGCCATCATTAAAAGTCATGGTCCCAAAATTTTTTGTTCCATGCTTTCTGTCAGCTAAAAATAAAAAAATAAATCAGAACATGAACCACCAAAATGCGTATATTGAATCATTTAAAATTATATAAACTGACTGTACTTAAATTATAAAACTTGTTAAAATGGAAATTTAAAAGGATGAGATAAAGAATAAATGTTTTCTTTAGGAGTAAGAGGGAGTCACTAGAGTTCACCGAGTAAAGGAATGAGATGATCAGATCTGAACTTTAGGGAAAATCACTTTGGAAGCTGTGTGGAAGATGGATTGGAGTGGGGGAGACATGAGGCAGGCTGTCCAATTAGGAGGTAATGGAAATAGTCCTGGGAAGAAATGATAAGGACTGAAAGCAAGTAATAGTTCTTTGAGTCAGAGGATAGATGTAATGGGTATGAGGCAGAGTCAACAAATTTTGACAATTGATGGTGAATGTGGATATGGGATGAGAGAAAATGAGAAGTCCTAAGTGATGGTCAAACTGTAAGAATCTGGATGACTAAGAAGATGGTAGGACCTTTAACAGTACTTGAGAAATCTGGAATATGGAGGGGGTTGGGTAGAAAGATCATTTAATATCTGTGATACAAATCACAATCCACTCATTCCTGCTTCTCATATGTTCTTCTCTCTGATACATCTAAAATTGAAAAGGGGGAAATGGAGTTCTGACTCACCAGTCACATCCCCAAGTACATAGGCTATCCCCAGAGGGTTGGCAGTTATAGCTGGTGTGGAGAGTATGTCTAACTGCTATATAAGTTAATTTGGAGAATCAGAATGGTTGAAATCTTACCAACAGCACCTGCAAGGTGGCTATAAGGAGCTGACCTGAAGAACCAGCACCTGGTTAAAGGGTCAGGTGGATGATCTTCCACAGCAAAAGGAGGGTGAGATGTGGAGGGGGGGCAATTGGTAGATAAGTGTAAATGTGGTTATACTGGAGACAATGCCATCATTCCATTGTTGGTTTTCACATTGAAGGTGGGGTGTGACCTGTCTTCTCAACCTCCAACTAGTTGATAACTTACTCTTTGGGGTTAAACAACGGCCCTCCTTGGAGGATGTCACTTGGCTCCCACTTTGGAGATGATTCACCTATAGCAAAGCATCAATTTATTTAAAAGTTACACTGTCTGCACTAGCTTTCTGAAGATATATAATCAACCTTGACTCTTTTCTTTCTCTACTACCCCAATATTCATTCAGCTTCCAAATACTAACAGTTCCATAACTTGTATTTCCTGCATGTACCCTCTTCTCTTTACTCATATGGCTACTAACACATTTCAGAACTGTACTGTACACAGAGTAGTACTAGGTGGCAATGGCACTGCTGTGCTATTGTAATAGTCTTTGAACTGGTCATTGAATGTTGTGGTAGTCATCTATTTGTCTCCAGTGATTCTTCTCTCTAATTCATCCTCCACCCAGCTGTCAAAATAGTCTCCCCAAGGAATTGGTTTAAATATGTTAAGTCAAGTCAACAAAAATTTATTAAACATTTACTGAATGCCAGTCAGTGGCACCTTCTTTGGCTTTCTATTGTCATTAGGACAAAAGACAAATTCTCCAGCCTAGTATTTAAGGCTCTCTACAAACTAGCTCCAGCCTATATTTCCAATGTCATTTCTTACTACTCACTTCATGGCCCCTAATTTCCAACAAAACTGGACAATTAGCTATGTCTGAAATTTATATTCCATCTCCAACTTTAGAACATAGTTTCACAAAAACAAAATCTCATATATGGGGTATATTACTTCTTTATCCCTTCCATTAAACACATCAATCTGTTTTAGGTGGTCAAGGTAAGACTCCCTGGAACCACACTGCAATCCACATAAGAAATCATTACCGTCTCTCTCTCTCTCCCTGTCTCTGTCTCTGTCTCTCTCCTTCTCTCTCTCTCTCTCTCTCTCTCTCTCTCTCTCTCTCTCTCTCTCTCTCTCTCTCTCTCTCTCTCTCTCTCTCTCTCTCTCTCTCTCTCTCTCTCTCTCTCTCTCTGTCTCTCTCTGTCTCTCTCTCTCCCTCTCTCCCTCTCTCTCTCTCTCTCTCTCTCTCTCTCTCTCTCTCTGTCTCTCTCTCTCTTCCCTCTCTTCTCTCTCTCTCTCTCTTCTCTCTTCTCTCTGTCTCTCTCTCTCTCTCTCTCTCTGTCTCTCTCTCTCTCTGTCTCTCTCTGTCTCTCTCTCTCTCTCTGTCTCTCTCTCTCTCTCTCTCTCTCTCTCTCTCTCTCTCTCTCTGTCTCCCTCTCTTTCTCCCTCCCTCCTTCCCCTTCTCTCTTTGTACACAGAGTAGTACTAGGTAATGGCCTATATTATGAAGTATCCTATAAATACATGTTGGCTAGTGGATTGATTGTTGATGTTTTAAAAATAGTTGGATGAGTGAGTGAAGAAGTGATGGGACTTAAGAAATACTCCTTGAAAACTTTAGTGAGCCTATAAATGTGTACTTGTAGTCATACTAAGTAGAAGTACCAGTAGTATTTTAATGGCATGTTGACAACATGAACTTTCATAAAGCACAGATGCATAATGGAGAGAATATATAAGAGGAAATAAAGAAGGAAAGCAAGAGAGAAGAGAGGACAGCAGTCAGTGTTCTAGGGTGTAGAAGCTCTCGAAGGGTGGCCCATGGAAACCTGGGAGACCTTGAAGCCCCTTCAGGGAGTCTACATAGTCAAGACTATTCTCATAATAATACTAAGATGTTTCTAATGTGCCAAATATCAACACCTACAACCAAGAGAAGCAAGAGCTCTTGGGGGGGAGGGGTCCTTAATAACTTCAAGAATGTAAAAGATTCCTAAGACTGAGAAGTTTGAGAACTACTAACCTAGTCTGCATCTCATTTTACAGACGAGTAAACTAAGGCAGAGGGAGGTCGAGTGATTTGTCCAAGGCGACACAGATAGTGTCTGAAGGTGAATTTGAACCCTGGCTTTCCTGATTGCAAGTCCAGTCTGCTCACTTCATTCCACTACCACTTTATGATCGTGGGATCACAGTTTTAGAACTAGAAAGGCTGAAAGGCGCCATTTGAATTAATGGGGTCAAGCTCAGATAGAAAGGAAAGCCTATAGGCTGCTATTGACTTACCCAACTACTGATACTTTTAGGAATGTCTGAGCTATGCATAATGTCTGGAAATATAATCTATCGATAACTTTTATTTTTAAATACTTAAGTTATTAGATATGGCCCACTTCACACCCAGTCGATCCTACTTTTGTGTCAAAGAAAAATGGTGAAACAAAAGAAACATATACTGTTGTATAATAACTGTACTAAACAGTGCATGCACCATTCTGTCTCCACTGCAAGCCACCTCTCAGAGTTGAGGAGGGAGGTAATAACATCCTAGGATCATAGATTTAGATCAGAACTGGACATCAGAAATCATCTAGTCCAACACACTAATTTTTAGATGAAGACACTGAGGTCTAGAGAGTTGAAGTGATTTGCCCAAGAACAAGCGGGTAATAAATAGTAGACAGAACTCCCCAAAACTGAACTCCCTCCTGTAAGAAAGAAAAAACAACTAGGCAAAACTACATCATATGAGGACCACTTCTGGCAATATAGACAACATTCTGGCATAATACTTTTTTTCCCTAACATCACTAGCCAGAAAACTCTGAATTTTGTTCATCATAGTTGTTAGTGGTTGTTGTCTTTTGTTCTTGAAGAGGACCAAAATGACATCACTATGTTAGAATCAAGTTACAGTGTGGCCAATTGTGGCTGATCAGACCAAAATGAGCTCAAAATGCTCAATAACAGGTTGGGCACAAATAGTGCATGTGAGGGGGGTGGAGCCAAGATGGCAGAGTAGAAACAGCACTTGCACAGCGCTCCAGGCCACACCACTTCAAAATTATGTAAAAGGGGACTCTGAACAACCTCTGGAGCTCCAGCACCCACAGAATGACACAGAGAAGCTAACCTCCCGCTGAGGACAGCCTGGCAGCCTGGCAAGGAGCAGACAGCCCAGCACACTGGGAGCTGAGCCCAGGCCCATGTGAGACAGAGGTTTTAGCCCCAGGGTGGCCTGACCATCAGCTGGCTGGAGGGACCCCAGAACACCAGCAGCTGTGGCTTTTCCAGAATTACCAACACATAGATGCCTAGGACAAAGTGAGAGGTTAGTGCCCTATGGACTTTGGAACCAGTATTTGGGGGCATGTCAGCTTCTTCCCCTGGGGGCGAGAAGCCACTGAGGAGCCTCAGCACAGCTGCCATTTTGCAGCTTCAGTTGCAACTTCAGCTCCTGGCCTGTGAACTGTAGGGGCATCTGATGATCAGTTTGGGCAGTAATTGCTCTTTCTTTAAGCTTCTTGGATCTGGATTGCAGTCTGGGGTGGAGGGCTTGGGGGGGGGTGTCCAGCTTGCCAGAGTGTGTGGGGGCTTCAGGGAGGGCACCCAACTAATACCTCTGGCAATTGAGAAGACCCCAATGTTTGGAATGGAAGCTCCCTTGTCTGGTGGCATAGTCCTACTGTGGCAACAAGCTCAAAAGGCAAGTAATTAACTGGCAACATGCCTAGGCAAAGGAAACAAAATAAACAGAAAAATTCAACATTAGACTCCTATTCTGGGGGCAGAGAGGATCAAGGCATGGAACAGGAGGAGGACTGTGAGGTCAGAAATCCTGCACCAAAAGCCCCAGATGAAAATACGAGCAGGTTACAGGCCATAGAGGACCTTAAGAAGGATTTTTAAAACCAAATAAGAGAAGTGGAGGAAAAATTGGGAATAGAAATGAGAAGAATGCAGGAAAAGTATGAAATGAGAGTCAACAACCTGACTGAAGAAAATAACACCTTAAAAATAGACTAACTCAAATGGCAAAAGAGGCTCAAAGAGGCAATGAGGAGAAGAATGCCTTAAAAAGCCGAATTTTCCAGATGTAAAAAGAATCTCAAAAGCTCACTGAGGAGATTCATTCCTTCAGAATTAGACTGGAGCAAATGAAAGCGAGCGACTTTATGAGAAATCAAGATGCTGTTAAACAGATCCAAGCAATTGAAAGAATAGAAGGCAATGTGAAATATCACATGGGGAAAACCACTGACCTGGAAAATCGATCCAGGAGAGATAATTTAAAAATTATTGGACTACCTGAAAGCCATGATCAAGGAAAGAACCTAGAAATCACCCTTCAAGAAATTCTCAAGGAAAATTGCCCTGATGTTTTAGATCCAGAGGGCAAAATAGAGGTTGAAAGAATCCACCGATCACCTCCTGAAAAAGATCCCAAAAAGAAAACTCCCAGGAATATTATAGCTAGGTTCCAGAATCCCCAGATCAAGGAGAAAATACTACAAGCAGCCAGGAAGAAACAATTTCAATATTGTGGAAACACAATCAGAATAGCACAGGACCTGGCAGCTTCTACACTGAGGGATTGAAGGGCATGGAATATGATATTCCAGAGGGCAAAAGAGCTGGGATTGAAACCAAGAATCACCTACCCAGCAAAACTGAGTATCTTGTTTCAGGGGAAAATAGGGTCATTCAGTGGAATAGGGGACTTTCAAGCATTCTTGAGGAAAAAACCAGAGTTCAATAGAAAATTTGACATTCAGACACAAGAAGCAAGAGATGCTTGAGAAGGTAAACAGGGAAAAGAAATCAAAAGGAACTTATCAAAGTTGAACTATTTACATTCCTACATGGAAAAACAATAACCATGACTGATGAAACCTTTCTCAGTATGAAAATAATTGAAGAAGGGTATATGGTCATATGAATACATATGTGAATGTGTGTATATATGTTTACATGTATACATGGATAGAGGGCACAGGTCAAATTTGGTGGGATGGAATGATAGTTATGAAGTTAAGAGGTGAGAGAGGAATATGGGAAGAGACAGGGTGGGGTAAACTATCTCATGTAGAAGAGGCAAGGGGAAGTAGTTGCAGGGGAGGGGAATAATAGGAAGGCAAAAAGGAAAAACCATATTCTCATTGAATTTGGCTCAGGGAGAGAATGACATACATACTAAATGGGATATCTCACCCTGTAGGAGAGTAGGGGGAAGGGGGATGATGGAGGGGAGGGCATGCTGGGGGGAGGGGAGGTTGGAGGCACCCACTTTTGAAGAGGGACAGGATCAAAGTAGGGAATGGACCAGGTGGGGGTGGGATGGGTGGGAGGGAAATATAGTCAGTCTTTTACAATATATCTACTATGGTAATGTTTTGCATAGCTATACATGTACAACACATACTGAATTGCTTATCTTCCCAGAGGGAGTGGGTGACAAGGGACAAAGGGAATGGATCTGGAATTCGAAGTTTTAAAATTAAATGTTTCAAATATATATAAATACTATTATTAATACTATTTTGTATGTAATTGGGAGATAAGATGTGCAGGCATTGGGGCACAGAGATTCACCTTGCCCCAGTGGAAAAGTCAAAGGGGCTATGGGAGAAGATATGGGAGAGAGCAGATTGGATGAGGGGATATCCTGTGGGACTGCTATTCTGGGGTGGTGGGTAGGGGAAAAATGGGGGAAAATTGTAACTCAAAATCTGGCAGAAATGAGTGATGTAAACCAGAAGTTAATAAAGCCTTTGAAAAAAAATATTGCAAGTGAACATTTGGGCAGGCGTCTCTAAATCTGCACATCTCACAGTTCTTTTGAGCTACTTCAATTCTGCTTTGCTAATAGAGTACAGCACCTTCTCTGATGAGGGCATGCTGTGCTGGGTGGTCCTGTGACAGTTTCTTCCATGTCACATAATCAATTCCAAAGTTCTTAATAGAGCCCTTGAATGTGTCTTTGTCTGACCACCATGTGAACACTTGCCCTGTGTGAGTTCTCCATTAAATAGTCTTTTTTGCAAGCATACATTTGGCATTTGAACAAGGTGGCCAGTCCATCATAGTTGCACTCTCTGCAGTAGAGTTTGAATGCTTGGCAGTTTAGTTCAAGAAAAGACCTCAGATCTGGTATCTTAACCTGCCAGATGATCTTCAGAATCTTCCAAAGACAATTCAAATGGAAGTGATGAAATTTCTTGGTGTGGCGTTGGCATACTGTTCAGGTTTTGCAAGCATGCAACGGTGAGATCCGCGCAACAGCTCAATTCAGTAGTCAGTCTAATATCTCTTCTCTCCAACACTTTGCTTGAGAGGCTAATCATAGTAAACATTGATTAGACACCTACTGAGGCCATCACACACATCAACGCACAAGGTGTTGAGATAAGAAGACACTTATATCATCCATAATGCATTATATTTAAAGAGGCAATTACAATGTTGTTAAACACCACCTGATACCCAAATCTGGAGGTCACATATATTTAGAAATTGTAGCTCAAGGGAAAGAAGCATGCCATTTCACAGGGAATAAAAAGGCCCTAGCACTAGGTTCCCAAGTCTCAAAAATAGCAGTGAAGGTAGTTATAAGCTTTAATAGACCCCAGAAACCAATTAGGCACAGTTTTCTGTTGGCCCAATAATTTATGATAATTACAAATTCACTAGAATAGAATTTATTTTGGTCATGCTTTGGGCTTTCCTGATAGTTGAGGAAATGTGTGTTCTCAAGGTCAAATGTGTCATCTTCTTTGTTCATGAAGTCAACTAAAAAACACCAAAGTCTCATTTGAATGATTCAAGAAGCATCCCATCACTTCAACCTGGATCATTTAGAATTTTTCCCTGTTAACTCAAAGACATAACAGCCTTTCACCATCTCATTAAGCCTCCTGACTTCAGCATCTGTCTGGTATTAACTGAAATCAATCTAATGTATGTGCTTAAATGCCCCTTGTTCACCTTTCTCTCCAATCAGCAAATAAAGGCAAATCCAGCACATGTAAGCATCCTCCTTCCCTCCCCCCTCCTGACACACAAACTTTTGTTTGGTTTTTATTTGAGCTAATACTCTCTGGATCTTTTAGTCTACTAAAAAAAGAAAGAATACTTTTAATTGCAGAGTTGTCAAGGCATTTCTCCAGTTCCCAAAACTTTAATATTTGAGTCCTGTGGGGAAATATGTGTCTCAAGTATGCTAGCCATCTAGCAAAAGTCCATGTTAAAACTCTTACCAATGTCACTCAGCATGTCTGTCTTTCTTCAGTGAAATAAAGTTTGAAAAAGTTGGTATATTGTCCTCTTTTGGTGCCTCATTTTGGAAGTTCTTAGCATTTCCCAGCTATCAACAGTCACTTACTTCTAAAATCTTTCACTTGGCCCTTAAAGCCCTTCACTCCAGCTCTTTGGGATTCTGATTAATTCTCCATCACAAGCTCTCCATTAAAATCAAATTGGCCTGCTTTGATGTCTAATTCCAACTCCATGTGCTAGTCCTCCAACCACTTTGTAGGCCATTATAACATCCTATATCAAGTCTTTTCTTCCACAAGCTAAACATGCCTAGTTCTTTTAAACCATGCTCCTATACGTCAAGAACTCAAGGTTCTTCATTACCTTTGTTGTCCTACTCCAGATTCTCTCCAACTTATTGCTGTCCTTCCTAACCATACACACAATACCCCCAAAAAGGTCTGACCAAAACAGAATAGAGATAACTGAGGGAGTACTCAGTCGCTGTTCCTGGAAGCTACACAGCTCAAGATTACAGTAGCCTTTTTTGTTGTGATATAATATCATAGGGTCATATTCAGAATGCAGTGCACTGAAATCTCTAT
The DNA here is from genome assembly GCA_011680675.1 of Gymnobelideus leadbeateri. Taxonomy (NCBI): domain Eukaryota; kingdom Metazoa; phylum Chordata; class Mammalia; order Diprotodontia; family Petauridae; genus Gymnobelideus; species Gymnobelideus leadbeateri. The sequence goes on along the minus strand of WOXC01010960.1, from coordinate 13,121 downwards.
CTTTTAAAGAAAAAAGGCTATCTAATCATACTTCCCTGATTTTATATTTGTGGTATTGATTTTTTATTCATGTGCCAAAGTTCATATTTACCAGTACTGAGTTTCATATTATTAGATTTAACCTATCGAGATCTTTTTGTATCTTCACTCTGCCATCCAGTGTGTTAGGTATTCTACCCAACTTGCTGTCATCTGCAAATTGGATGAAATATTGCCTTTATCCAAGACATTGATAAAAATGTTAAACAGTACAGGGCCAAGTATAGATCCCTGGGGCACTCCACTGGAGATCTTCAACTAAGCTATCATTGAACCATTTATAAAGACTCTCTGAGCATCAATATCCAACCATCTGAATCCATCTGATTATATTGTCATTTAGCTCATATGTCTCCATCCTCTCTACAAGAAGAGTATGAGATACTTTACCAAAATGCTCTAAAATTTTGGAAAACCATATGGCTATAATTCCCTTCATCATTCCCAACATTCCCTTTATATACTACTTTAGCAATCCTCTCAAAAAAAGAAATGAAGTTTGTTCATGACATGTCTAACATGAAGCCATATTGGCTTTTTGCAGTCATGCATATCCCTTTCTCAATGTTTGCCAATCATCTCTTTAATGATCTGCTCTAGAACTTTCCTAGGAAAGAAAGTTAAACTTACTAGACTGCAACTGACAAACTTGGATATCTTTCCTTTATTATCAATCAGGAAGACTTTTGCCCTTCTTCAATATTGTGGTTTCTCTCCCCTTTTCATCATTCAAAACTCTCAGAAAATGGCTTGGAAAGCACATCTGCCAGCTCTTTCAAGATTTAAAGAATTTTCTTCATCTGGCCCAATATAGTTTTACAAACTCTTTTCTTATCCATTACCTTCCCTCACTAATATCAGGTCATTCTGATTCACTTTCCTGATAGGACAATACAATACTCTTACATTCATAGTATATGTATTTCATTTTAAAATGAACCTCGTTCAGTAATTACCCGGGGCATTCACTTTAGTGTCCTCACACAAATCCTATTTTGCTTCTCCACTGGAATTGTTTTCCTTTATAATCTTAGAATTTCCTTCTTAAGCATCTCCCACCTTTCCTGGGTTGACTTCCCTGAAGTATTATATTCCATTACCTCCTACTTATGTTTCCTCTGAACCCTTTAAATTCTGGGTTTTCTCCGCAAATCTGGGCTGTATGTCACACTATCTCCAGATTATTCCTCATCTGTCACAGACTCTGAAACTGCATGGTCACTTATCCCCAAGTTTCCCATCATTTCTATCCTAGCAATCAGTTCTTCCCCATTAGTAAGAATAAAATTTAGAAGAAAATTTTCTCTTATTGGTTCTTCTACCTTTTTGAAGAATGAAATTATAACTAAGACAAGTCAATAAGAAATTAGAGGCTCTCTCCCCAGCAGATATCTGGATAACTAAAGTCCCACATCATTACCTTATTATGCCTTGGTGCTAGGTTTGTGATCCCTTCTTCAAGTTCTTCATTTTTCCTGTCTGTTTTTCTAATCCAATAACAAAATCAATTGGTTTCTCAATCTTTTGACCTTTGCCCAAATATTCTCCATGATACTTCCTCTTTTCTGATTCCTGAATTTCTACATGTACAGATACCTTCTTAATATACAATGCTACCTCATCACCCTTTAAAAATGTTTTTAATGAAGTATACCCAACCAGAGGCATAGTCCAGCCCTGGGTTGTATTCCATCAAGCCTCAATGATGCACATAAGGTCAAATATGCTGAACCCCACCCCCACCTTGAGTTAGGACGATTTACTCCTTCTCACTTGCCTAAACTTTGGTCATTTGTGTATAGCCATGTGAGACCATGAATTTTATTCTTGGTTCCTTGATTAGATATTGTCTCCTGTAAATTCATAGGTATCAAAACTAATATTCCTCTTCCTTTTACATGACCATTATCTGTAGTATCTATTAAGGATGAGGAGTTGTACATAGGCAATCTTCTCTCTCCCCAGTCATTTTTAGTTAAAGCCCCTTTGATTAGATTTGTAAAACATCTGGCATATACATCCTTATCAGTCATTTTAGGTACATTTCATCTCTAGCCAGAAATCTGTCAGCTATATTTATAAACTGTGATGCACAAATCCAAATCTCATTACTAGATACCACTTTTTAGTCAGCTATTCACTTCCAAAATTAATTTTTCTCTTTTGTATCCCTTTCTTTCAATGGGCAAAAGTGAGGAAGATATAACCTGTTCCCTTATGGTATTCAGTTTCTTGATGAAGGAAATGCATGGGAAAGTACATTGATAATGATAAAGTTCCAGACAAAAAATACATGGCAACAATGATAATAACAATATTCCATATTTACATAGCACTTTAAGTTTTACAGAGCACATCATAAACTATCCTTGAGACAAGTAGAGAAGAAATATTATTATTACCATTGTACACATAAGAAAACTGAGACTCAAGGCTGAGGTGAGAGAAAGTTGTAAAGTCAGTAATAGCATATGAGGGATTAGATTTGTTGGGTTTAACACTTCCTGGAACATTGTAGATGTGTATTAAATGCTTCTTGACTTGCTTATATAGGGCAAAATTAGAAGCCATGGATAGAAGTTGCAAAGAAAATGGTAAGGCTTGAATTAAACAAAAAACTTCCAGTTAGACCTGTCTAAAAGTGGGATAGACTCCTTCAGGAGGTCCCCTTTCCTGGAAGTCTTTAAGCAAAGGTGAAATGAGCTGCTTGAGTATGTTGCAGTATAAGCTTTTGCTCAGGTATTGGGAAGCCTCTAAGATTTTATGATTCTGTGACTTATCAGTGGTCTCAAACTTGAAAGCCAGCATTAACCATTACATCATGATGTCCCCGTTTCCTCCCATGTCCATCAGGAATATAGCCAAGCAACAGGAAAGGCCTTAAAAAGAGCACCAATTTAGTATCTCTCTGAGGATGGACTCTTAGAGTCGTAGGACTTCAAAGGCTTCTGCAGGTTGTTTCAACTTCAAGGAAGCTGTCATGATTTATAATGACTTCAGCGACTCCCTGTAGAAAACCACTCAGATGCAATCACCTTCAGGCATCTTCCTCCAGGACCTCGGACAGCAGCCACGTGATCACTTTAAAATCCCATCCTTTAAAAGTGTCCCTTAGCCCTTGAAGCTTCCCTCTCAGCAGAGGGCTTATGATACTAGACAGCTTGACATGTGGGGGGGGGAAATACCTTTGTGGCTATAACTCCATTTGTTTTTCTGTCTCCATCCTTAATTCACATGCCTTCTCTTCTCTCATTCTCAAATTGATTTTCTGATGCTGGTAACTCAACTGTTGTTTCCCTCTCAATGCCAGATTTCCCTTACATATTTATACAAAATCTCTGAATTCAAATCCCGGAAGAAGCAAATGAACAGAAATTTAACTGAATTGCACATTTATTCTTCCCCAGTGCACCCATTCTTAGCTCTCTTTTTCTAAACCCTCTGTGGAGCCTTCCATCTCAAGTTTGACACAGTGGGAATAAAAAGAATGTCATACTCTTAGAGGGGACTGTTGTTGAATTCAGATGGATAAAAAAGCAGGGGGGAAACTATGCTAGATTTTTGTCTTTTCTCATTTCTTGCATTCAGAAAGAAAAATTTTAAATAAGATGAAATGAACAAACTGTAAAAATTTCTCTAGAAAAGCCACTTAAATAAAAGGAACTCTTCCTATTAGAAGGAGCTTTTTCCTTATAAAAGTGATGAAGTAATGCACCCTGTTGGTCTGATACTGGCAGTAGGATTTCAAATTTGAAAGTGAAACAGAAATGCATGGGAGAAATGTCCTTAAAAGGGAACAGATTATAATTTTTGGTCAGATTATAAATTTCAAATGAAGAATATTTCAATGAGAGCTCTCTCCACCAGCACTAATGTAAAAACCCCTCTATCCTTGCACACCATGTTAGATAATGATTGTAGCTAAAAAAATTCTTCACCTGAAGCCAATATGGTAAGGAGCCTTTTTATTCATTTAAGACTGGCCCTTCATTGAGAGCACGTAGTCTTTCTTCAAGCCTAGAATCAACTTCTTCCTTGCTTATAACTTAAATGTTTCTTTGTGTTTGGAGTCTGGGAAACTAGAAGAACAATTCTAGAACCAACATGCCTGCTTTCTTACCCATATCACCTCAAGCCATAATCAACCTAAGTGTATCTACTCAAACTAAGATACAAAACATGCCTTTTCAGTAAAATTATTTTTCTTTAAGCTGTTTGATTAAAGCTTCTCTCTACCTTGCCCCAAGCAAAAATTAAACAGAAAATCTCTCCTTCCTTTACCCCCAAATGTAAAAATGCCTAAGCCCCAAAACTCCTAGATCTCTCTTCTTTCATTCCCCAATGCCTGCCCCATTTTTCCTACCCCAACAGGTCCAATCTATGCAAGAGAAGGCAACTCTCTGTTATCCCAGTTTCAAGAGATATAATTAAGTCGTTCTATTTCTTCCCTTTCTGCCTTTATCAAGATGAGGAATGTTTAATAATTTTTTTCAAGTGGCCACAGAACTGGGTGTCCTATGTTCCATTATCAAGGAATAACTGGCTGTGCAATTTTAGGAAAGTCACATCACAACTCTGGGCCTCAGTTAAGTTAGCTGTAGAATTCCAGGCCAGGAGATGAGGAGAAAGTACAACCATTTATGTAGAATAGTCAGTGTAAAGGCATGAAATAAGGGAAGATGGAGAATCATGTGTCAGATGGCCTGTTTAGCAGAATCCATAGGGGTAGTAATGTATAACGAGGGTGAAAATAAAGGTAAGAGTCAGATAATTAAGGACCTTAAAATCAAGAGATTAGAGGGGATAGGGAGTCATTGGTATTTATTGAGTAGAGCAGTACCATGGTCAGGTCTAGACTCCAGAAAAATAATTTTTAGAGCTGTGTGGCAGATGGATTATTGTGGCAAGACATTGAAGGCAGCAGGCTCTGTGAATCACAACTTCTCCAATCCTTACTAAATGGTCTTTATTATTGCTGTGGCCAAAAATATTAATCATCTTATGGTCAGCCATAAGAATTCCCTGAATCTGGCTGGACTGGCCAGATGCACATCCACTTTCTGGGATGTAGAGGAAGTCTCTCCAGCTTCAAAGGGTGTGTTTGTGCCCTATGGAACACCCTCCAGGATGACAGGGTCCTCTCCAGACCAGAGTATATGTGTTGGGGGGGCTTATGTTGAAATAAGAGAACATGTATTTGCTAAATGCTTATTATGTGCCAGGCACTGTGCTAAATACTTTCCAAATATATCATTTGATCTCAAAGTGGTCCTGTTTGGTAGATGCTACCCAGTGAGGTAGGCGGTGACGACCCATCTGTCAGCATGCAGAGTTTAGGCCTTGCCCCTCAGAATCTTTGGCTCAAAGCCCACATCTTGCAGGAAGGTGTTTTGGTTTTCACCCTGTCCCATGCCACCAGCACCCCCAACTGCTAGAGTTTTCCACTCTTTAGAGGATCACTTTAGTGATCTTCCAACTCCTCCATATCTTCTAAGTGCTAATTTCCATATATGTGTTTCCCACTTAGAATGTAAGCTCTTTGAGGGAAAGGGCTGTTTTTGTCTTTTCTTTGTATTACCCAGCACAGTGTGGCACATAGAAAGAACATAAGAAGGGCTTGTTGATTCATTGGCGTTCTTAACATCACATGGAAAAAATTTCAGCAAAATGTATTACCACATAACAAAATGTCTTTAAAATTATTCAATAGCCTTCTCCCAAAGATCTTAAATGACAGTTTTCAAAGATCACTCACCTTATCTATAAAAGTATAGAGTCCTTGGTCCTAAATTTCTACACATTTCAGTCTACTAGGGGCAAAATCCATCTCTTTAATTGGTAAAGCAAGGAGCGATACTTCAGATAGTCAATTTCCCTGAGCATTCTAGCTCGCCTCACTACCTTCATATATTATCACAGTCAGACCATTTGCTCCCCTTTTCTTCAAAAAATGTCATTATTATCTTTCTGTCAAAGGTAGCTTGAGGAAGCAACTTGCTAAAATTCTTCCTTTTATTTCCAAACTGAAAATCACAGAGATCAGAAAGTGGTTGTGTGGGCTCTCACCCAGACATTTGTCTCTAAGGAGAAAAAAATATGTATGTGTGTCACTCAAGAAGCAAGACACAAGCTTGGACAGAAATGCCCAGACTGAGGAGATGATGAGGCAAAGATCAGGAAACAAAAGGCATCCTAATGAGTCCCTTTCAAGCTAATGCAGGGTTACTGACTAATGAGGATCCTGGCAGGAACGATGATAAGGGGACTGGTTGTTTATAAAGAACTGTTTGTCTAAATTGCTTGATTGATAGCCCTACAAGCTGGCTGCCTGAGATTCCATTGATAAGATAGGACTTAAGGACACAGTAGACATTAAGCAATTTTACCAACACATTCCAAGAAGCAAGATTTGAGAATTTTTATTATATGTGTTGAAGGAAGGAAGGAAGGGAGGGAGGAAGGAAGGAAGGAAGGAAAGAAGGGAAGAAGGGAGGAAGGAAAGAAGGAAGGAAGGAAGATATCTCATTTGATCCTCACAACAACCCTATAAGGTAGGTATTATTATTATCCCCATTTTACAGATGAGGAAACAGGTTAAGTGACTAGCTCACAAAGCTAAGAAAGTGTCTGAGGCCATATTTGAACTCAGAGCTTCTAGACAATAGGCTCAGTACTCTATATATTGAGCTTTCTTGCTCTATGTAGTGGCAACCACATTTCAGGATGGCTTCTAGCACAGGTTCTTAGATCTGCTTTACTAGGAAAGACAGTTGTTTAAGGAGTCAACAATCTTTTTAATTATGTTTACTAGTTCAAGGGAAAAGTCAGCATCCTGAACTTCAGAGAAAATACAAGCATAGAAATAAGGACCAATAGACAGGGCTCTGACTGCCTGAATCAACTATACACTTTTCCTACATTCCTGGATGGAAAGAGCCTTTACATCTGAACAGTTGGGGAGCTCCAGAATCTTGGCCAGGGAATCACAAGATCCTTCTCATAAGAGAGTCCCCAAAGCAAAATACCAACTCAGAGTATATATACACTTCTCAGAGCCAGAGGGCATCACAGCCCTCCTGACTCAGTGCCTAATTAGAAATTAGCAAAAGGTATAAAGTCTTTCTATAAGCAAGACTCCCCTAAGCAAGCTTCCCTTAATGGGCTCCATCTGAGGCCTATTGGTGGGAGGGAAGATCTTACATTCCATTAACATTACTCTCTGGCAGAACAATAACAGTATTTTTTTCCTCTAATAATTAACGATATTCCTTAAGAAATTACACCAGATTTAACAAAGATAATAAAACAAACAAAAAGTATCTGTCATTGTTTACTTGTTTAGAGTGTTGACTCCTTCTCCCCCCTTCCCCAACATTCTTTCAATCATTGTTTATTCATCCATCCATCCATCTATCCATCCATACATTCATTCATTAAGGATCCTCTAGACTACAATAAACTGGACACGAGAGATACAAAGTTAGAAATGATGCCTATCCTTAGGCAACTCCAAATCCACAGAAGGGGGGATGAATGAGACAAGTACAAAGATAGTAGCATCCATGATTGTGATAATTAGCACAATGTTCATCTACTACAAGAGGGGTCCCAAAGATACTTTCAGTAAGCCTCCAGAATAGAAGATTATACCATGACAAAAGGCAGTCACATACCCACCTGGGCAATACCATGCCGAATGTTAAATATGAAGGAAAAATAGTAGAAAAATTACTTATCCCAGGACTACTTGTACCCAAACTCTTTAGAGTATGACATGAGAAAAAATGGAAATAATAATGACAATAGCAATAATGATAACAGTAAGAAGAGACGGCATTATGTAGCGCTTTAAGTTTGCACCACACCTGATGTGCACGACCTTTTCTGAACCTTACAACTAGTCACTGATACAATGCTGTATCATTGATACAAGGACGTCACTTCTATTTTTCAGATGAGGAAATCTCTAAGCCCCAGTTACATGACAAATTTGGTCACACAGCTAACACCTGTTGAAATCAGAATCTGAGCTCAAGTCTTCCTGAATTTGAATTGACTACTCTATCAATAAAGCAACCACCAATGAGTATTTTTAAGGGGCTAATATGTGCCAAGGACTGTGTCTGGCATGAAGGAATCAGATACAAAAAATGAAACAGCCCCTGCTTATAAGGAGCTCACAATCTAATGTAAAAATCACCAAGCACATATAAAAATATGTACAGTACAAAAATAAAGTGAACAAATAAAATATACAAAAAAATAGTTCTAGGGGTGGCTAGGTGGTGCAGTGAATAGAACACTGGCCCTGGAGTCAGGAGGACCTGAGTTCAAATCCAGACTCAGACACTTAACACAAAAACTAGCCATGTGACCTTGGGCAAGTCACTTAACCCCAATTGCCCTCTAAAAAAGGCAAAAAAAAAATAGTTCTATACAGCATTACTTGAGAGGTAAGGCACCAGCAGTTGGAAGGACCCAGGAAAGCCTCCATGCTGAAGATGGTACTTAAGTGTATCCAAAAGGAAGAACAGACCTAAAGAGGCAGGAATGAGAAGGGAATGTATTCCAGGTAGGGAGAAGGACATGGTCATGGAAGATGGAGTGGTGTGTGGTACGGATAGAGAGAATGCCAGCTCGACAGATCACAGAGTGTGAGGGAGAGGATAATGTCCAATGCAGCTGGAAAGACAGTTTGAGACCAGATTATACAGGGCCTTAAAAATTAAACAAAGAAATTTCTGTTTTATTCTAGATGCCATAGAAAACCTCTGAAGGTGGTTGAATGGAATGGTCACATGGTTAGAACTGTACTTAAGGAAATTTATTTTTGCTATAGTGTGTAGTGTAGACAAAAGTGGAAAGCTAACTGACGAGGGAGGCTATTAGCAAACTGTTGCAATGATCTCAGTGGGAGTTTCCAGGGACCTTAACCTAGACAGAAGCTGACTGAATGGAGAATAGGTGTTAGATGCAAGAGATATTTTGAAGGTAAAAATCATGAGATTAGGCAAAAGATATGAGATGAGGGAGAGTGAAGAGCTCAAGATAATTCTGAGGTTACAAACCTGGGAATTTGGAAGAGTAGTTGTTCCTCTGACAGAAACAGGGAAGTTAGGGAGAGCAAAGGGTGTGGGAGAAAAATCTAAGAATTCTGTTTGGGACAGCTAGCGTTTTAGGAATCTTTGGGATATCAAGCTTGTGGCATCACAGTTTGAAAAGTCCAATAGTCACTTGGTGATGCAAAACTGGGGGTCAGATGGGAGAGTCTGACTGGATACAAATGCATATAAATATGCAGGATATGTATGTATAACTATATTTGTACACACATGTATGCATTCACATAAAGATACATGCATGTATTTGTATGTGCATAAAGACACATATGGACTTATATGTCCCAGCCTCATTCTCTCCTCTGACTTTCAATCCTGTGTCACCAGTTGCCTTTTAATTTTTTCAAATAAATGTCCCTGAGGCATCTAAAACTTAACATGTCCAAAATGGAAATCTACATATGCATGTATGCAATAAATATTTACATATGTGTATGTGTAAGTACATATACTCATATGTGTGTATACATCTATATGCATCTATTTATGGGTCATCTATGAAGAATTGATATGTACACCCATGGGAGCTGATGAAGTTACTAAGAGGGAAAGTATAGAGGGAAAAGGTAAGAGGACTGGGGCCAGAAGCTTGGGGAATACTTGGTTAGAAGGCATGATATACATGATGAACCATCAGAGGAAACTGAGGAGGGTCAGATGAAGAACCAAAAGAAGCAGGGTCACAAAAACCCAGAGATGAAAGAGAATTCAGGAAGAGAGGAATATAAAATGTAGCTGCTAGGTCAAGGATATATACTGAGAAAAGACCAGTAGATTTGGTAATTAAGAGATCATTGATAACTTTTGTGATAACCATTGAGAGATAAGGCTGGAATCCAGATTGAAAAAAATGAGATGTGAATGTGTGGAGAAGTGTAGACAGCATTATTCAAGGAGTTATCTGAGAAATGGAGAAGAGACAGAGGATTATAGCTTTTTTTTTTAAACAAATGCTTTATTAACTTCTGTTTTACATCATTCATTTCCGCCAGATGTTGAGTTACAATCATTTTCCCCCCGTTATTCCCCTACCCAACCTCCCAGAATAGCAGTCCCACAAGATATCGCTTCCTCCAATCTGCTCTCTCCTATACCTTCTCCCATACCCCCTTCGACTTTTCCATTAGAGGAAGGTGAATCTTTGTGTCCCAATGCCTGCACATCTTATCTCCCAATTATAAGCAAAAGAGTATTAATAATAGTATTTATATATATTTGAAACATTGAATGTTAAGACCTCGAATTTCAGATCCATTTCCTTCCTCCCTTGTCACCCATTCCCTCTGGGGAGATAAGTAATTCAGTATATGTTGTACATGTCTAGCTATGCAAAACATTATTATAGTACATATATTGTACAAGGCTGCTTATAATTCCCTCCCACTCATCCCACCCCCCACCTGGTCCATTCCCTACATGATCCTTTCCCTCTTCTATAGTGGGTATTTCCAACCTCCCCTCCCCCCAAGGATGCCCTCCCATCCATCTTCCCTCCTCTCATCCCCCTTCCCCCCATTCTGCTGCAGGTTGAGATATCCCATTTAGTATGTATGTCATTCTCTCCCTGAACCAAATTCAATGAGAATGTGGTTTTGCCTTTTTTGCCTTCCTATTCTCCCCCTCCCTTGCAACCACTTCCCCTTGCTTCTTCTACATGAGATAGTTTACCCTACCCTGTCTCTCCCCATCTCCTCTTGCCACTTTCCTCTCTCACCTCATAATTTCATCCCTTGAGTATTCTCCCTTCCCAACAAATTCAACCTATGCCCTCTATCCATATATAACTGTAACCATATACACACACATTCACATATGTATTCATATGACCACACACCCTTCTTCCATTATTTTCATAGTGAGAAAGATATCATCAGTCACAGTTATTGCTTTTCCATATAGGAATGTAAATAGTTCAACTTTGATAAGTTCCTTTTGATTTATTTTCCCTGATTACCTTCTCAGGCATCTCTTCCTTCTTGTGTCTGGATGTCAAATTTTCTATTCAATTCTGGTTTTTTCCTCAAGAATGCTTGAAAGTCCTCTATTCCACTGAATGACCATATTTTCCCCTGAAACAAAATACTCGGTTTTGCTGGGTAGGTGACCCTTCGGTTCATTCTCAGTTCTTTTGCCCTCTGGAATATCATATTCCATGCCCTTCAATCCCTCAGTGTAGAAGCTGCTGGGTCCTGGGCTATTCTGATTGTGTTTCCACAATATTGAAATTGTTTCTTCCTGGCTGCTTGTAGTATTTTCTCCTTGATCTGGGGATTCTGGAACCTGGCTATAATATTCCTGGGAGTTTTCTTTTTGGGATCTTTTTCAGGAGGTGATCTGTGGATTCTTCCAACCTCTATTTTACCCTCTGGATCTAAAACATCAGGGCAATTTTCCTTGAGAATTTCTTGAAGGGTGATTTCTAGGTTCTTTCCTTGATCATGGCTTTCAGGTAGTCCAATAATTTTTAAATTGTCTCTCCTGGATCTATTTTCCAGGTCAGTGGTTTTTCCCATGAGATATTTCACATTGCCTTCTAATCTTTCATTTGTTTGGATCTGCTTAACAGCATCTTGATTTCTCATAAAGTCATTAGCTTCCATTTGCTCCAGTCTAACTCTGAAGGAATGAATCTCCTCAGTGAACTTTTGAGATTCTTTTTCCATCTGGCAAATTCGACTTTTTAAGGCATTCTTCTCCTCATTGCCCTTTTGGGCCTCCTTTGCCATTTGAGTTAGTCTATTTTTTAAGGTGTTGTTTTCCTCAGTCAGGCTGTTGACCCTCATTTCATACTTTTCCTGCATCCTTCTCATTTCTCTTTCCAATTTTTCCTCCACTTCTCTTATTTGATTTTTAAAGTCCTTCTTAAGGTCCTCTATGGCCTGCAACCCCCTCATGTTTTCCCCTGGGGCTTTTGGAGCAGGACTTCTGACCTCACAGTCCTTTTCCCGCTCTATGCCCCCAAAATAGGAGTCTAGGGTTGCATTTTTCTGTTTCCTTTGCCTTGGCATGTTGCCACTTAATTACTTGACTTTTGGGCTTGTTGCCACACTATGGCTTTAAGGCCAGATAGAGGAATTTTCGTCCCGAACGTGTGGGGGGCAACTTCCGTTTCTGGCAAGCTGTAAACCCACCCACAACTTCCACCCTAGATCACAATCCAGATCCAGGGAGGTTAAAGCAAGAGCGATTACCCCCCAAGACTGATCGCTGGATCTCCCCACGATTTGTAGGCTGGGAGCTGGAGCTGCCTCTGAAAACTACAAAATGGCGTGTCTCCTCAGCGGCTTCTAGCCCCCAGGGGAGGGAGCTGACGCATTCCCCAAATACAGGTCCCAAAGTCCATAGGACACTAACCTCTTACTTTGTCCTAGGCATGTCTATGTTGATAATTCTGGAATCGCCACAGCTCCTGGTGTTCTGGGGTTCCTCCAGCCGGCTGCTGGCCCTGCCGCCCTGGGGCTAAAACCTCGGCTCATGCAGACCTGGGCTCAGCTCTGCTCCTGCGCTCTGCGCTCTGCACGCTGCCAGGTCCCAGACCACTGCGCTGGTCCTTCCTGCAGGGCTGCTGGGCTGTCCTCAGCGGGAGGTTAGCTTCTCTGTGTCATTCTGTGGGTGCTGGGGCTCCAGAAGTTGTTCACAGTCCCCTTTTACATAGTTTGTGGGGAATCTGGGGGCAGAAAGGCTTGGAAGAGCTGTTTCTACTCCGCCATCTTGGCTCCACCCCCCGAGGATTATAGCTTTAAAGGGCGACCAGATCTAGTCAATATGTTTTTAAAGGTTGGGAGACCTGAAGTCCTTTTTCCTTCCCATTTTATACCCTTAAACCATTGGATTGTACTCAACATGTCTCTTTTTTTAAATTAATGTAGTTCAATCATTAAAATTATTTGAAACACCTGTATCATGCCATCTTTACAGCTCAAAAGCTACTATACATGTGTGTATGTGATATATATGTATATT